>DF360463.1:12697-33257 GCA_000787875.1 Solanum virginianum | reverse complement strand
AAATCTGAAGGACTTCTGAAACTCCTTTGATTGGGGAAGTACTCGCTTTACTTCCTTATGGTGATGTAACTTGAATTAGAAAAAGAGTTTTGACCCCTTTACTGCATGATATATCTCAGATTCAGTATTCCCATGTACAATTGATTGTCGCTTTTTCTTTGCGATGGTCCTATAATCTAAGGTAGTAATCTTAATGTATTTTGTAGGTTGATTCAAGTAACTTGGCAGCAGAGTACTGGTTACATATATGATCGGCATAATCTCAGCAAAGTAAGTAATATTTGTTCGGTGTTCATTGCAATTTTGTGTTATTGATGTTCGTATCTTGCTCAGATGAAATCCAGTTGATCTGGTAGTATATTTATGATGTTTATTGCTAATTCTCTATTTTGAAAAAGGAGATTTGCCTATGCTGATCATTTTATTTTGATCTTGTTGGCCAAATCTCAAATTTTGACTCTGAAGTCATGGCCAAAATGGTATCATGATGTCATTGACCACGACAATATGTTTCTGGAAACTTCTACTTTGGCTTATAGTATGATATTGGGAATATCATTTATCTTCAGCTGCTCAGTTATATTGTTCGGCAGGTCTCCCTGTCAGTTGAGACTTTTTCTGAGTTATCACTAGCAAAACATTTCAATACAGTTTCTTTGACAACCATCTGTATAAAGTTAATCTATAATCAATCATTCTGTTTATTTTTAGATTGCTGATAATGCTCAACAATGATATGACAATATTAGGCAATTTCATCTTCATTGTCAAGGTTTTGACTTTTCTTCCAGTGTATTTTCAGACTGGAAAAAGAACTCCAAAACTTAAATACAATTTCCTTCTTCTAGCAGAAACTTAGAGCTGGTTTCGGTTTGATTTCAGTTGTCTTCTGTATTCCAACTGCTTGAACGGAAAGATCACCATTTCCAGAAAATCTCGCTCGGGCTTTTTGTCCGAAGTCTTCTATACCATATAAACTCTCATTTTGTGGTGCAGAAATATGCTGTGTATTAATCCTTGCCCATTTGAGATTGGGGAGGTAGAAATGCTAATATTTTTGTGGTTGAAAAATCTATTTGTATTGATATGTACTCGGTTTTTCCTTTATTTTCTTCCTTCCCTCATCTGGAATTCTGACAGTTGCAAACTTGCTATGTCTCTTCAGTTTGAGAAGTTTCAACATGGTATGCCCGATGGTTGGGGATTGGCAACTGATGGGAAAGTCCTTTATGGGAGTGATGGATCTTCAACACTGTATCAGATTGACCCTCAAACTATGAAAGGTTTAGTCATCTGAAGGTCAAATTATGATTCAGTTGTTTTATTTTTCATATAAAAATGTTTTATTTTGTTCTTATGTTTTTTGTTTTTCTTATTCTTGCAGTAGTTAAAAAACAAATTGTAAATTATCAAGGTGATGAAGTGCACAGACTCAATGAACTAGAGTATGTTTATGACGAAGTTTGGGCAAATGTTTGGATGGTATGGACTTGTTTTCCCACAACTTCCTCTTTAGAACGATTGATTTCCTATTATATATATTACAATTATATTTATCCAACATGAATCTGAGAAAGGTATCAGGGAGCATCTGTGTTTTTCTCTAACTACGAACCAGAGCATCTTGAGATTCTTCTTGAAACTAAATCTATATTTGACTTGTTCTGCTCGTGTGAGTACTTGTGTGCAAGTTCTCTTCTGGTACCTTATAGTTATACTTATGGGGCTTCAAGGCATCATTCTTACTACTTAATAATTACTGCTTTGTCTGAACTCAAATATGAGTTCTGGATTGTACCTTATCACTGAGCTTGGATCAATTGCTGCTCTTTGGTTTACCGTGTAGTGGTTTCTTTGATTTCTATGTTTAATAAAGAGCGTTTTTTGATAACATGAGCACCCAAAATGATGGAGGATATTTTCCGGAGTATATAAGTTCTTAGTGTTGTCAAAGAATCACTTCAGATCCTTATAAAAAAGAATTACTCAGAGACATCTTTAAACCTTGGTGTTCTTGTAGGAAACACTTCACATCACTCAGACAGTGCTTCAGTGAGTGCACCAAAGCTCTAATGCATGAGCCTCAACAAACATGGATTGCACTGTCTTGAAGAGAGTGTGGCACTGAACTCATTTAGGTCGCAGTGCAGTGTAGAAACCAAGTCGCAGTCCAGTGTAGAATCCAAGGCTCTTAAGCATTCGCCTGAGTGTCCATAGTCTCTATCTTGCTTGAGACATTGGGTATAATAATTGGCAAAACAGTCTCTATCTTGCTTGAGACACTGGGTATAATAATTAGCAAAACAATTGGTTGTTAATAAAATAAGAAATAGTAGTCAGTAAGTTTGAATTGGAAACTCAAAGCTGCATTGTCACGAGTGAATCAGGTATTTAAAATGGTTTTTGAATTGATTGAGTTATATATAAGTGATTTTTGAGCTTGATTGACCAAGCTTTCTGTTTCATATAATTCAGTGAATTTTTTCCAACTCCTTTATATCTATAATTATTTTTTTGAATTTATAGTTATTTCTGTATTTATGCCTTTCTTCGCCAAAGCGTGCATTAACTGTGATTTGTGCTCAAGTCATAGTAAATTTTTGTGTGTTTTTTTTTTGTTGACAACAACACCAGTTCTAGTAAACATCATTGCACGATATCTCTGTTTGATTCATGAAGCCCAAACCATTTGAATAATTTCTTTTACAACTGAAGTGTGGCGTAGGGTTAATTCTGATGCAATGTCAGCCTTCCTCTGCAGACTGACTGTATAGCTAGAATATCACACACAGATGGCTCAGTTCTTGGATGGATTTTCCTCCACAATTTGAGGTTCTTCTATCCACTCTTTCCTAGCAGCATCATTCCAGTATTTGGAAATTTGTTACTCCTTGAAAACGTTGGATTTAGAGTGAAATGACGCTTCATCTTCTATTTCTTATGCAGGGAAGGATTGCTACACAATTTGAAAAAGGTTAGTGTTCTATAGTATAACTTCTTTAGGTTCTGGTTCTGATGTTTCCTTTGACCGTTCGAACATTCTCTTTAACACTTAATTTTTCTCCAGCAAATTGATGTGCTGAATGGCATAGCATGGGATAGGGATGGTGACCGTCTTTTTGGTAAGCTCCGTTATATAAATTCTATTGTTCTTTAGTAACAAGTGTACCATAACGAGGAAATATCATTACACCATTTTATTTCCTTATTTAGTCACAGGCAAATTGTGGCCGAAGCTTTATGAGATTAAGTTGCACCCTTTGAAGACACCATTCAACGGAGACATCAAGCAGATGTGCATTCCCCCAGCATTTCAATTTTCATGAACCCTACAGTGCATTATTCTTTTGCATATTCTGAATTTTTGTTCTGATAGTGCATCGATTTCTGGGTCTAGATTAGATAGATAGAGAGATAAAGAGAACCATACACAGATTTTGGGGATTTATATTTGAACTTATTTTCTGTAGGTTCTTTTACTTAGTTTCATGCCCAGAAAAAGAAGCAAATTGTAGATGCACAACTCAATTATTATATGGTCTAGAGCAAAATGCAACTCAAGTGCAAACGAACGGTTACGTTTATGGTCGACTCCCTTATGTCTACTTGTGCACTATAAAAAAGTTAAATGTCAAAGTTAAAATTTATACTCAAATTTAGAGTTCAATTTATGTATTATGCTTGAAACTAATTTTGTTTAAACTACAAAGTTTCTTACTAGAATTAAAAAATCCAATGCCGGTTATGTGAAACAAATTAACAATTACTTGAATTTGTACTATACTAGCCTTGGAATAAGAGATAATTAAGCGTCTCTTTCGGAGTTGGAAACTTTGACATTTTATTTTATTTAATATGCCTAATACATATGTATTTTTTTAACTTGACCTTAATTGACATTTATGCACTCTAACATTTGGTGTGCACAGGTAGATACTTAAATTTGTATAAAATGACAAATAGATATAAGTAAGATCTTAAATAGGTTATGACTCTCTTTGCAAGGTTAAGTATTTATTTGTGCACCACCCAAAATTAGAGGATATAAATGTCATTTAAAATTAAATCAAATGACATATTTATATACTATACTACTATAAAAGTAGTGCTTGCAGAAAAACTACTAGTTAAATTAAATATGTGATTGGTACTAATAGAGAAGTCAAAATAGTCATTACATTATAATTGACTGAATATATGCGTGCAAAAAATTATTACCTCTGTCCCATATTATAAAAACACTCTCCATTTTATACGGTTATTAAGAAATCATTAATATATTAGTAGATTTTATCATTTTACTTTTAAGTTTAAAAAAATTAATACACTAATTAATGGTAGGGGTAAAATAGAAAAAAAAAATAATTTGTCCTAATTTAGTAAGTGCCCTTATAATATGAGACAAATTAAATATGTGGTTGGTACTAATAGACAGGTCAAAATGGTCATTACATTATAAAATTATTGGTGAATAATTCAGTTTTGAGAGAGAGCTTAGGAAATAGAATATCTCTAGTCACGCCAAGAGCATTTGTACTTTTGTTAAGGAAGTAATATAATTTTCACCTCAATATTAAATTCAAAAACGCAATGCACGTTGAATTTGCGTTTGCGCAGGTCTTGTAGAGGAAAGGCCAAGCCGGTTGCCCGTCTTACCCTTTATATCAATCAAATCGGACGGTGGAGATACCTCCAGCGACATTGTCAACAGTCCACTGATTTCTAATTATTTCTTTTTTGACAAAGCCACTTAACAAAACCATTAATGGCGTCTTCTGCTTCAACGAAAATGTCTCTGCTAAATCAAAGATTTCTAGTTGTATGCTTGATTGATCTACTGAGCTTTATCGTATTCAGTGAAGCTGAAGCATCTTATGCAGTGTACAATATCGAAGTCGTCAATGAATTTCCTCACGACCCCGAAGCTTACACTCAGGTTAATTAGTTTTTCGAGATTTTATCTATTTTCAACATAAGCATTATGACTTTCGAGTTTTCTAGATTATATTGTAGGCAGAAATGAGAAATTTAGTCGCTGATCACGATAGCTCTGCTAGTTTTGTTCGTCCCAATTTATTTTTGGGGTGAAATATACTTTCTGGTGACTGCAGCTTTTATACGGAAAGAATTTTTTAATATTTCAAGTTAAATTTGAAGATATTATTGAATTCCAGATTGATTTTTATGATTCAACATTACATTCTGTTTGCTCTTCCAGGCCGGCTATGCTTTAGCCCCTAATTTTTTTGGGTTCATTTCTCAAAAGTTACTAAATTGAAGTTATCATATAGATCTTTTTTTCTTTTAAAAGTATTGTATTAAGTTGAAAAATAGTTAGTCTCCTAGCTCAACAAACTATTCCAAAGAAACAACCGAGATTAAACAATGTCCAATAATTTTAAAGTTAATAATAAAGTTTGTCTAAATAGGATCATCTTCATCATTTTGAGTTTGCCCTAATTTCTTTTTACTTTAGACGATCCATGCATCAAACACATGTTTAACAATAATATAGATATGTGATCTTAAATTTTTTTACTAATTGCATGCACTTGCGGTAACGGGATACACATGCACATGAGATGCACGTGTGATATAAGTGGAAGCAAGTTTAAATTCATATAACTGAGACCGCTTATTAAGATTTGGCTTTAGGACACCAATTTCGTTGAGCAGTTCCTGCTCGTACTTATACTTTTTGTGTATTGTCACTGGAAATTTGGTTAGTT
This sequence comes from Solanum virginianum, assembly GCA_000787875.1. Lineage (NCBI taxonomy): Eukaryota > Viridiplantae > Streptophyta > Magnoliopsida > Solanales > Solanaceae > Solanum > Solanum virginianum. Next base: position 27,528 of record DF360463.1, on the reverse strand, counting down.
GCTTTTGACCCTGATGTCGTGTATTTATCCTTCAGGGGCTTCTCTATGCAGAAAATAACGTACTCTTTGAATCGACTGGACTTTATGGACGTGTGAGTTGCCTTAAATATATACTTGATTTGACTTCTTGATTATCTTTTAGGCTTAACATGGTTAATTCTGTCTTACTGAAAATTGCAGTCGTCTGTGCGAAAAGTTGCACTGCTGAATGGTAAGGTATGTCTACAACTTGCTTACTAAAAGTAAAACCATAATGCAATTTTGAAGATTTGTGAGGATTCAAAACAAGTAGTCATGTTTGGTTTTTCTCTGTTGTCTTCTCTGTTGTGGCTGGAGACTAAGAAGATTTTGTTACTAAATTTCTGCTTAGTTTAGCAGGCTCACGGGACAGCTTCTGCTAATTGAAAATGCTAACCTTTCTATATATAAGTTGCATATCCATCCTTTGTTAAGTTTATCGTGTGCGAAAGAACAAGTATCTATTGTTGAAACATAAAGTGTGCCATCTTGGACCTAAAAGGAATCTTCTCGTGCTGGTTCCACAGGTTGAGACTGTTCATGAAATGCGGTCTTCTGACTTTGGAGAGGGTTTAACTCTTATTGGTGAGAGGTAAGGAATACATACATCATTTCCTGATTCTGGAAATAATGTGGAAAAAGTGTTGTGATAATTGCTAAGTAAGCAATTCTGACCTGATTATTGCAGCATTTTTTTAATTATGAGAACATCAAATTTTGGTACAAATATCTGCAAGCCTAATGTTGCTTATATATCAATAGGATTTAGTTTTGTATTAATTTTGGGCCAGTTGTCATTACGAAACTGCAGATAAGTAATGCTGTTTCAATTAATAATTAACTGACTTGAATTTGGTGAAGTATTGTTTTAATCTAAAGTTTTGGCTGTTCTCTAAGTAGCAGTCTTTCTTTTACCAAGTTAACAACTTCTGTGCTTCCTATGTCCAATTTAATTGTCCAACTTTGATTAGGTACACAGAAGAAGTTAGAATTGAAATTTTATTCTTTCTTTTTAGAAATGGGTTTAAAACTATACATGTATGAAAATAATGGCTTCTCTTTTATGAAGCCGAAATTAGAAACTAGAACAATGTATTTGGAAGAGAGAGGAAGGGGATCTTATGATTACTTTAAAGATGTTCGTGATATATTTTCTGGTGTACACTAGACCAGACCAAGCTTTCTCTACTTTAGATTTTTCCTTTTTGATTGTTGTGTCTTTTTGTTCCCTTTCCTTTATTCTTTTAGTGATGGTTTAATATTTTTGCATTTACATTGTCCTCTAGTTCTTATGCAACAACTGCCGATTTTTGTAGGTTGTTCCAACTAACATGGTTGCAGGATACCGGTTACATATATGATCGATACAACTTAAGCAAAGTATGCTTGCCGTCATTGCTTTGTGTTCTTTCAGTTAAATCTTCTTTTCCTGATTTTAATTTGGATGTTGCTTGTTGTAACATGAAAGCTTCCGATGTATTTATGAGAAAAGTATCGTACAGCTTTCACATGTTAGTTAACTGTTAGAATTGTGCTGTTTTATTTTTTATATGTAGTGTTAGGTCCTCTATTTGATTTGATGTTCAAGTTAAAATTATCATTTCGAATACAAAGTTTTCCTTTCTTATAACTTCACATGAAACTATGAAAATTTGATAGACTAAATCCTTCTCTTAAGAACCTGGCGGAAGCCCTTTATTGGAGCAACCAAATTCTTTTTTAGTCACCCTAGTTCACTATATTTAGAATTGAAATTATATACACAACAACAACAACTAGGGTAAAATATACGCAGACCTTACCACTATCTCATAGAGATAGAGAGACTGTTTCAGAAAGACCCTCATCTCAAGAATTGAAATTATATGCAGTTCAAAAAGTTTACTCATCACATGCAAGATGGTTGGGGATTGGCAACTGATGGGAAAGTACTTTTTGGAAGTGATGGAACATCAACATTATATAAGATTGACCCTGCAAGGATGAAAGGTTTTGCCATCTACAGTCTACATGATATTATGTTTCTTCTTTGCTTCCTTAAAATGGAGATACTCATTTTCTTGCTGCAGTCATCAAAAAACAAGTTGTCAAGTCTCAAGGGCATGAAGTGCCCTACCTCAATGAGCTGGAGTATGTGAAAGATGAAGTTTGGGCAAATGTTTATGGGGTATAAAACTCTCTTGTTTACCGAGTTCCATTTGGGCTTTGGATTTTTTATTTTTTTTCCATTTATTTCACACTATCCACATATTTAGAAAGTCTTTGAGCAACTTTAATAATGGTTGTTTTGGTTATAGTGTTCTGGGAATAGGTCCAGAAAACAACCTTGCTTGAGAAGTTAGTTTATTATGTCATATAAGTTTGTATAGCTTATTGGGTTTCCAATAAAGATATATTGTGCATGGCATCACTGTATGAGCCAATAATCTATTTGGTGCTGCTCAGTTAAGTCCCCTCATTTTCTTATTCAGCTAGAAGTAAGTTAGAGCAACCTGTCTAAGCGAGCCTCTTTATAAGCATACTCCCATTTGATATAATTATGAGTATGACACTAAATGGCGGCAGATAACCTTCTTCTTTTTCCTAATCTGACTGTCATATTTCTTAACTCCAAGCTCGATACCGAATTAAAGACCATGATAATGCGGTATTGCCTTTTTCTGCAGACTGATTGCATTGCTAGAATTTCACCAAAAAATGGCACTGTGATTGGGTGGATTCTACTTCAATCTCTTAGGTATTAGCTTTTGTTCTTTCTCCTAATGTATTGCAGTTCACAAGTTCTGGTCAAGATTTATTAACAGATAGCTTCTATGACTTCTTTCAGAGAGGAGTTAATATCAAGAGGTTATAAGGTAACTTTTCTACTGCTTCACAGAAGATGGGTCATGTGTGATTAAGCGGGTGTTTGGATTGACTTATTTTTAGTGGTTTTTAGCTTTTAAGCACTTTTTTAGTTTAGGAAGCATTTGGGTTACACAAAAACTGCTTAAAAGCACTTTTTGAAATCTGAAAAGTGCAAAAAAGAAAAGCCAAAAGCTAAAAGTAGGGGTTCTAACTTATGGCTTTTAACTTATAAACAACTTAAAGAAAAAGTCAATCCAAGCACCCCCTAAGAGCTTTTTTCTGTTATATTTTGATATTTGTTTCTGTTCCTCTCTTTCTCTGTCTCGCTTTTCTCTTTCTGTTTTTTGGTTTTTATCTTTTGTTGATAAACCTTGGATGGTATAACATTAATTGATGATATGGATGGATAATTAGCTGTACCTTTTTCGGAGCAAGTGAGGAATGAGGAGGGAAGATGAAAGAAAGTTTACAACCTTTGTTACCTCTAAACTCGAAAAAAAAAGTTTACAACCTTTCCGTTTCAGATGGAAAGAAGGCTATTCTGATGGGAAGTGCAAAGTGCTTCCATATATGAAACTATTTACACCAAGATTTTAAGGATAATACTTAATACATATTGATTACCTTCATTTCCCATCTTTTTACTGAATACCCCACCCCCCACCCCCAATCTTCCAGGTTCTTTGATGCAAATATAGAGTGAAAGCTAAATCCTCCATTGCAGTACTTTGAGGTCCTGAATGGGATCGCATGGGACAGAGATGGTGACCGTATTCTTGGTAAGAATTAATATTTAGTATTTTGTGTGATTTCATCAGCTTTATAAATAAATATGAACTTAAGCTTAACTACTTAACATTTCCTCTATAATGCATAACCAATTTTCAATCTTCATCGAATGAGTATCAATGAAAATTTTCTATTCTTGACGGCTCTATCTTCCCCATTTGTTGCATCATACTATTGCTTAACCTTGTTACATGATCTTCAGCTTTGGCTTAATTGTATTCGCTCTCCCTCTATCGTTAATGGTATGGTCCCTTGATATGGACTGCAATATGAAATCAAATGTTTTCTTCCTATGACCTATGGTTCTAGTTCGTTAAGAGAGGACCTGCCATCTCTTGAGTTTAAAGTACTAAAAACTTAATAATTTTTTGCTAATCTTTCCATAGAATTCAAATAACTTAAATACAACATTGGTGGATTAATCACCCACCTAATAACAAGGAAATAACTTCCTACTACTACTGAAAGTAGAAAATGGAGGAATAACCTCCTTGCTGCTAATAACTGCTACAGAGAAAACAATTGTTACAGAAAAAAACAGGAAACATAATTAATAGTTGCTGATTTCATCAATTTTCTGATTAAACTTTCCATGCATAAAATCTGCTGGTGACTAAAAGAGTGCTTACTATTAGCCTGCAATCCAAGCATCAAAAGCTCTCATTAAACTTAACTGGTAGCCTCAATTTTGTAAGCCACAAAACAATTTGTAATTTTGGTACCAATATAAGATGTCCGATAAAGGAATTTCTGCCATGATGCTCTGCTTTGACAGTTTAATTTAGTGATCCTTAGAATTTGGAAGTTTCTGTGGATGACACTATTCTGTTCTTCATTGCAGTGACAGGGAAACTATGGCCAAAGATATTTGAGATCAAGTTGCTCCCCCTTCCACCAAATGCTCCATTAATTGGAAAAATCAATAACTTGTGCATCCCAAAACCATTCTATTTTGGAAACTTAGAGAGCTGATTATGTTTATCACTTCCCATATAAAACTTTTGGAGCTGTTTTTAGCAGCATCCATATATTGATCACCTCTTCCTATTTTTTACGTCTACTACTATGTATAACATCAGCTACTTATGCATGCTGCAGCATAACTTATAATGTAATAAGGCACTGTAAGTCATAATAAGTTGTATCTTTTGCGTTTTAACACGGTCTGAGTCCACATCCCGCTGCCCCAACAACTACTAATGGCTTCTTTTAAGGCCTTTCAAAGATTACTTGCTAATGTATTCTAGGACATATTGTCCAAGTCCAAGAGTGAGAGCATTCGCAGGAACATCCATAAATTAAGTTTGCTAGAAGACTGAAACCATGGGCTGGAGCAAATGCTGTTTAATTAATAATCAAAATGGTTCCAAAAAGTTGAAGCATTACAAGGGACTAGCTGGATATCTCACTATCTTTTACTCAACACTTAGTAGCTGCAGCACAAGTCTGGAACTGTATCCTATCAACAGGTAAAGTATCAGTTGGAAAAGGACAGTCAATTTTCTTATCAGGCAACAGATCACACGGCTGAGGACTGACTTGGCTAGAAACACCTTGTATCTTACTGCAGTTCCATGGTAGTTTGTTAGCATGTTCTGACATCTCAATGGCCGCATTCGATATGCAAATTCCATTGAAGATATCACCATCTATCCCCTCTAATTTCCCTGCTATTGTAACGTTCTTAGCTACAATGTCTTTTATATTGATTCGTTGAATGACAGGAAGTGCTTTAGGATCATAATGATCATCAGGATGAGACCCATAATCGCCCGTCATCCAGAAGGTATATTTCATTGTCTGCAATGTCATTCCTCTCACGAAAACGTCTTTGACGTATGCCCCTCTTCCTATAGCGGTTTTGATCCTCAGGCCTGATTCAGAACTAATTGCTGTAATGTTTTCAGCTCTAACATCTTGAATGCCACCGGACATTTCGCTTCCAAGAGCAATGACTGCGCTATCAGGAGATATGCAGGTGAGGTTTTTTATGATTAGGTGTTCTGTAGGCATTCCAAATGCTATTCCATATTCATCCCAACCACTTTTCACTGCTATGCAATCATCCCCTGAGACTATGAAGCAATCTTCAATCCTTGTGTTGGAACAAGAATCTGCACAATCAAAAAATGAATTAGTAACTACTTCATTATAGGATGTCAGTTCCTCACATATTTACTACAGTATTCTTGTAACAAACCTGGGTCAATCCCATCTGTGTTTGGTGAATCAGTTGGTGCAAGGATTGTTAATCCCTTAATTATCACAAAACTGCATATTTTGGAAGAAAGAAAAGAGTTAGAATCAAAGAGTACAAAAGAAGGTACCACATAAACTTCAATTAAGTTCTACAGAATGGTGGTTAAACCGTCTTCGTTATATGGGATGGAGTGTTGGCTAGTAAAAATCTCTCATGTTCAGAAAGGGCATGTTGTGGGGATGAAGATGTCGAGATGGACGTATGGACATACTGGGAGTGACAAGATGATGAATGAGGTTATTCAGGAGAAGGTGAGAGTGACCTCTGAAGATGAGAGAACCAAGACTGAGATGGTTTGTGCATGTGCAAAGGAGGTGTGTCGACACTCCAGATAGGAGGTGTGAGAGGTTGGATTTAGGGTTCCTTGGAGGGGTAAGGGTAGACCAAAAAAAGTGTTAGAAGAGGTGATTAGATCAGATATGACACAACTTCATATCACTGAGGTTGCGTAATATGGTAGAAGGCAAGTAGGGGTAGATTGTTGTTTTGGCTTGTGATGGTTAAGGTTTGTTATAGGACTCGTCGTACCATTATAGTTGTGTTGTTATTGCTCTTCAATTATTTTGCCGCTTTTAATATTTTTCTTGCAAAATTGATATTTCTCTTCGTTCTAGCCGATATTTTATATCTATTGTTTCTTCATCTTCATTTGGAGCTGATACACTTGAGTCAATGGTGTTTGGGAGACAACCTTCCTATCTCTATGAGGTACTAGTAAGGCCCGCGTACGCTCTATCCTCCCATGCCTATTTGTGGGATTTTAATAGGTATGTTGTTATCGTTGTAAAGAGTACATATCAAAGTTAGTTTATAAACACCAGTATGGAGTGTGGTGGGATGATAAGATCCCTCCACCTTAACCAGATGCCTAGTTTGTCCCTTGAGAATGGAGAAACTCCTGGTACATGGTAGGTGAGTTTTCCTTTAGTAGGCTCCACGGGTCACAAATCCAAAGATGGCTACACGAATTATAAAAGTATATGATATAACTAAATGAGAGGAACAGGAAAGTAAACCTGCTGTATACAGGATGGACATTCCATGAAGGAGAATTGATCAATGTAAGATTGGAAATCTGAACATGATCAGAAAACATGATCTCAATTAGGTAAGGTCGAGTGCTTTTCAGTTGACCTTGTCGAAATTTAGTCCACCACTGTTGACCTTGACCATCTATGGTGCCATTTCCACCTGGTCATCATCAGCATACATATAAAAGAATAGCATCAGAAATGTTGGCAATGGTGTCTGAAATATCATAGACTCAAACAGAGGATTTATACCTCTGATCCCAATTAGCTTGAGATTGAGGCGTAGTAATTGTTGTACTTATTATTTTGTCTTGATAGTACAGAGGATATTTACCTGTAATGACTACATCAGTCAAGTTTGTTCCAAATATGAGACTGATAAACCTTGATCCTGGAGCATCCCTTCCTACTCCATAAGATGGCAATGGAGGAATTAAATCCCACTCTGCCTCATCCTGTACAAACAATCACATATGTGTATGTGACAACAAGCATTGCATCTTGTCCGAGATATAGTATATATGTATAATCTAGTAAAGCTTGATCTATACAATTAGTATGTGGCTGCACCACTGCTATGGCCATGGAACCTTGTCTAGTTTGTAGTTCTTTAAATGAAATGCCCTAGCTGGTATAGAGATTCTTATATGTGCTTTCTAAAATGAAATATCAAAAATAAATTAAAATACAGAAGAAAACTTATGACATTGTGACAATTTTAAAAAATGTATTTCATCTGAAAAATTAATATGGTGTAAATTTTCTGATTTAATTTGTAATCATTGACGCCTGTAGACCATTTAAGGGGTATCAAGGAACAAAATAAATCCTGGAGACCAAATTCCTCGAATAGATAGGGCCGGAGAACAGGGCTTTGGTTTGTTTGTAGTATTGTCAAAGAGTTGAACAATGATTTTTTTTTCTATGCATATTCAAGCATGAACAGATTCAATCAATTGAAATCCTTCACTCACATCTTTTTTCCGCTAAAACATTTCCGGTTCGGTGATTGATTTATGTGGTCATAGAGAGTCTTTTCACTGATTTCCTTCCTTTTTACCCCTCCTTTTTCTACCTGATTAGGAGGATAAGAAGAAAAATCAAACCAATTTCTTTTTTGAGGGGGAAATAGAGGAAGGAAATACAAGGTGGGGAATCGATGCCCCCACCAACAAGGTAAAGTTGAGGTTCCTGATTAAACCAATTTTCTTTGAAGTAAGACAGAAAGAGATAAAGAAAGAATGAAACCTGAGAAGCTAGAATGACAGCATCCTGGTGTATATAAAGAGTGAAATTACTAGTGAGATTGAATGGCCCTGTTAACCATTTTCCAGGAGGAACAATGAGCTGTGCTCCCCCATCTGTTCCAAATTTACTCAATTCACTTGTAGCTTTTCGAAATGCCTCTGTGTTAGACGTTGTCCCATCACCTTTGCCTCCAAAATCTGTCAAAAATGCTGTGTGCTTTCGACAACTAAAAGCTTCATACTCAACACATTCCGCTGCTCCAAGACAAAGTATTCCCCATGTCAAAAGGACCATCAATTTCTCTAGAAACTGTTCCAAAAAATAAAGAAAAATCTGTTAATAATAACAATAATAACGGAAATAATAATTTTAATAATGAACATTAAGAAGAAAAGATAGATTTACATGGCATGTTGATGTGTGATACAACTCCATTGTTGAACGAAGAGCTTTTGAATGAATGAATATTGGTCTAATGATTCTGTTATATACTGTAATGTAGATTGAGTCAAACTAAACATTTATTAACTCTCCATTTGAGGAGATTTTTCACATTTGTAATAAGAGAAAATTTTGCTACGTAAAGGTCAAGAGAAAATGAATTTACTAGATGCAAATTTGGTAGGAAATTTGATGATTTGGTTATTAGAGATCCTCTTGTCATATTGCATTTGCAAAGTATTCAATCGGTAAAATAATTTTAAAGCTAAGCCAATCAATCTTATAAAAGAGGAAAATAAATCGGGAAAATGGATTCTGAGGTGTCAACTGTAAGTATGCATTTAACAAAGTTTTACTTCTTTAAGTTTCGGTCAAATATTTATTAAGTACTAATTACATAAGCATTTAAAAAAAAGAGCTACAGATAATTTGATATTCTGTTATTATTTTAACAAAGTTTTACTTCTTTTAAGTTTTGGTCAAATATTTATTAATTGCATATGCATTCTAAAATAATATTATAAATAAGAATGCTTAAAATAATACAATAAATTTTTACAAATATACAAATTAAAAAAATAGATTGTTTGTCCTTATAAAAAAAAAACAGATTGCCTATTTAAAATAATCTGAAATGTTTGTCTTTAATGTGTTTTATTATTTTCAGTTCTTCGATATCTAGGTAAAATATCTTCATTTCGAATAATTTTATAAAAGCATATATCTAATATATTATCTTCATCATTCTTATAAAAAAAAAATTCTTGTTCAAATTAACAGCATAAACACTAATTGAACAAAATCTTGATAGAGAGATCCTTGATTCATAGCACAAATACTGAAATTTTTTAATTTTATTTGACTAGTTTTTAAACATGTTTATTGCATGTGTATTCATGCTAATTAATAAAAATACTTTTAAAATATTATAATAAGAGTATGATAAATTACATTGAATTTGAAGAGAATAAATACAAGCCCTAATTGATGAATCATGAGTTTATTCAATCAAAATTATTATTATGGGAACTTACCTATAGGCTATATATGTCATATTTAGAAAATATTTGCATTTATAGTAATATAATTTTACTATATATATATATATATATATATATATATATATATATAATTCACTTTTAATACATAATGCAGTTCTTTTACCAAAATATAAGTTTAATATCTTTTAGTGTACTTATAATACATTTTTATAAATTTAATACATCTTTTGTATAGTGTAATTCATTTATATTATATGCATAATTCATTTTTAATATATAGTGTGATTTTTAATTAAAATAATTATAATATATTTTAATACATTTATAATACATAAATATATTACATTTATAATTCACTTTTAATACATAATACAATTGCTATAAATAGTAAATATTTTTCAAATATGGAATATCTAGATAATAAATAAAAAATGTGTTTAAAAACAGTAAATATTTCCCCCGCCCAAAAAAAAAAGCTACTGCAGATTATGTACTTTTAAATCCCAATTTCTCCTATATATCATTGTTGTATACCCACTGTATAATAGTGTATATACAACATTTTCCTTGCAAATCCAGCATCCTGGTCCTCCTGGCTATCCCTGCTGAGATTTTGATGCCTTGGCCCATTTGGGATGCTGTATATCGTGAACGTATATGCGGCTGTATATCATTGTATATTCGCCCATCCTCCATCCCGTAAACCTGTTGCAACCACATATATACCCATCGAGAAACACCCAACACTGTTCCAAAAGAAAAGAGGGAGTTTGGGCCTTCGTGGCCCATTAATGGATGCAAAGCTGGAGCCCACTGGACTCGGGTCGATGAGATTCATGCAAGAAAAATAAATAAGACGGATTAGCGTCCAATAAAAGGGTAGTAATCAAATAAGTCAACGGATTCATTTACCTTTCTCACAAACTAATACCCCTCTATTTCATATTAAGTTAATTTTTAAGAAGTTTTTTATATTTTAAAATAAGTGAATTGTTTGTTTTTCAAGGGATGTGTTAGAAATTTTTTTCAATTTTACTCTTCATTAATTAAGTTTCTATGATTGAGTTTTATATGAGAAATAAATGAAATGATAAAAATGAAAAAACATGACTCAATAATTCACTTGATATGAAGCAAAGAGTAAGATTTACGCGTGTCTTATGATGTTAAAAACTAGAATCAAGTAACATTTAAGAATCCAAACAAAATTAAATGGAAGATGAAAGTGAGGAATGAGGAGGGAAGATGAAAGAAAGTTTACAACCTTTCCGTTTCAGATGGAAAGAAGGCTATACTGATGGGAAGTGCAAAGTGATGGTGACCGTATTCTTGGTAAGAATTAATAATTACAGTATTTTGTGTGATTTCATCAGCTTTTTAGAAAAATATGAACTGAAGCTTAACTACTTAACTTTTCCTCTATAATGCGTAACCAATTTTCAATCTTCACCTTTGGTTCAATTCAATTCCCTCTCCCTCTATCATTAATGTTATGGTCCCTTGATATGGATCTAGTTATGGGACGCTGCAATATGAAATCAAATGTTTTCTTCCTATGACCTATGGTGATGGTTCGTTAAGAGAGGGCCTGCCATATCTTGAGTTTAAAGTACTCAAAAACTTAATAATTTTTTGCTTCTCTTTCCATAGAATGCAAATAACTTAAATACAATAATGGCGGATCCAGTATTTTCGTCAAGGGTATTCATACTTTTAGAATATGGATAGATGATTTTTGTAACAAAGATGTTCAACAATTGATATATATATATATATATATATATATATATATATATATATATATATATATATATATATATCAAAATAAAAAAAATTAGACGAAGGGTGTTCATCTTACCACCCTTGGGTGAATGTAGCTCCACCTCAAAAATACAACATTGGTGGATTAATCACCCACCTAATAACTGGGAAATAACTTCTTACTACTACTGAAATGAGAAAATGGAGGAATAACATCCTTACCGCTAATAACTGCTACAGAGAAAACAACTGTTACATAGAAAAACAGGAGACATAAAATCTGCTGGTAAACTAAAAGAGTGCTAACTATTAGCCTGCAATCCAAGCATCAGAAGCTCTCACTGTCTTTTACTCAGCGCTTATTAGGTGCAGCACAAGTCTGGAACTGTATCCTATCAACAGGTAAAGTATCAGTTGGAAAAGGACAGTCAATTTTCTTATCAGGCAACAGATCACACGGCTGAGGACTGACTTGGCTAGAAACACCTTGTATCTTACTGCAGTTCCATGGTAGTTTGTTAGCATGTTCTGACATCTCAATGGCTGCATTCGATATGCAAATTCCATTGAAGATATCACCATCTATCCCCTCTAATTTCCCTGCTATCGTAACGTTCTTAGCTACAACGTCTTTTATATTGATTCGTTGAATGACAGGAATTGCTTTAGGATCATAATGATCATCAGGATGACCACTATAATCGCCCGTCATCCAGAAGGTATATTTCATTGTCTGCAATGTCATTCCTCTCACGAAAATGTCTTTGACGTATGCCCCTCTTCCTATACCAGTTTTGATCCTCAGGCCTGATTCAGAATTAATTGCTGCAATATTTTCAGCTCTAACATCTTGAATGCCACCAGACATTTCGCTTCCAATAGCAATGACTGCACTAGAAGGAGATATGCAGGTGAGGTTTCTTATGATTAGGTGCTCTGTAGGCATTCCAAATTCTATTCCATATGCATCCCAACCACTTTTCACTGCTACGCAATCATCCCCTGAGACTATGAAGCAATCTTCAATCCTTGTGTTGGAACAAGAATCTGCACAATCAGAAAATGAATTAGTAACTACTTCATTATAGGATGTCATTTCCTCACATATTTACTACAGTGTTCTTGTAACAAACCTGGGTTAATCCCATCTGTGTTTGGTGAATTAGTTGGTGCAAGGATTGTTATTCCCTTAATTACCACAAAACTGCATTTTTTGGAAGAAAAAAAAATTAGAATCAAAGAGTACAAAAGAAGGTACCACATAAACTTAAAGTAAGTTCTACGGAATGGTGGTTAAACCATCTTTATTATATAGGATGGAGTGTTGGCTAGTAAAAATCTCTCATGTTCGGAAAATGCATGTTGCAGGGATGAGGATGTTGAGATGGATGTATGGACATACTAGGAGTGACAAGATGAGAGATGAGGTTATTCGAGAGAAGTTGGGAGTGACCTTTGTGGAGGAGAGAAGCAAGATTGAGATGGCTTGTGCATGTGCAAAGGAGGTGTCTCGACACTCCAGTTAGGTGGTGCAAGAGGTTGGATTTAGGGTTCCGCGGAGGGGTAGGGGTAGACCAAAAAAAGTATTGGGAGAGGTAATTAGATAGGATATGACACAACTTTATATCACCAAGAACATTACCTTAGATAGAAAGAACCGGAGGTTGCATATTAGGATAGAAAGCTAGTAAGGGTAGGTTTTTGTTTTGCCTTGTGATGGTTAAGATTTGTCATAGAATTTGGCATACCATTATATTTATGCTATTAAAGATCTTTGACTATTTTGCAACTTTTAATATTTTTCTTGTAAAATTGACATTATTATTTGTTTTAGCCGATATTTTATATCTATTGTTTCTTCATCTTCATTTGGGCTGATACATTTGAGTCGATGGTCTTTGGAAAATAACCTCTCTATCTCCATGATATAGTAGTAAGGTCTGCATATGCTCCACCCTCCCCATACCCATTTTGTGGGATTTTAATGGGTATGTTGCTATTGTTGTAAAGAGTACATATCAAAGTTAGTCTATAAAAGGATATGATAAAATTAAGTGAGAGGAACAAGAAAGTAAACCTGCTGTATACAGGATGGACATTCCATGAAGGAGAATTGATCAATGTAAGATTGGAAATCTGAACATGATCAGAAAACAAGATTTCAATTAGGTAAGGTCGGGTGTTTTTCAGTTGATGTTGTCGAAATTTAGTCCACCACGGTTGACCTTGACCATCTATGGTGCCATTTCCACCTGGTTATCATCAGCATACATATAAAAGAATAACATCAGAAATGTTGGCAATGGTGTCTGAAATATCATGGACTCAAACAGAGGATTTATGATATCGAGGATTTATACCTCTGATCCCGATTAACTAGAGACTGAGGTGTAGTAGTTATTGTATTTGGCATATTATTTTGTCTTGATAGTACAGAGAAGATATTTACCTGTAACGACTACATCAGTCAAGTTTGTTCCAAATATGAGACTGATAAACCTTGGTCCTGGAGCATCCCTTCCTGATCCATAAGATGGCAATGGCGGAATTAAATCCCACTCTGCCTCATCCTGTACAAACAATCACATATGTGTATGTCACAACAAGCATTGCATCTTGTCCGTGATATAATATATATGTATAAACTAGTAATTATAGTCATTTTTCTATTACATTTTTCAAGAAATTCAATTTTTACCCCATCATTTACTAATTTTAATTGTTTGTGTCAAGTCAATAGAGGACAAGTAAATTTTCTGATTTATTTTGTAATCATTGACACCTGTAGACGATTTAAAGGGGTATCAAGGAACAAAATAACTCCTGGAGACCAAATTCCTTAGTCCTCCCATTCCTGGAATAGATAGGGCGGGATAGCAGGATTTTCGTTTGTTTGTAAAATTGTCAAAGAGTTGAATAATGATTTTTTTTTTCTATGCATTCAAACATAACAGATTCAATTATGTGAAATCCTTCATTCGCTTTCTTTTTCACCAAAACATTTCCGGTTCTATGATTGATTCATGTGATCAAAGAAATAGTCTTTTCACTGATTTCCTTCCTTTTTAGCCCTCCTTTTCTTCCTGATTAGGAGGATACGAAAAAAATCAAACCAATTTTTCTTTTTTGAAGGAGGAACAATGAGCTGTGCTCCCCCATCTGTTCCAAATTTACTCAATTCACTTATAGCTTTTCGAAATGCCTCTGTGTTAGACGTTTTCCCGTCACCTTTGCCTTCAAAATCTGTCAAAAATGCTGTGTGCTTTCGACACTTAAAAGCTTCATACTCAATACATTCCACTGCTCTAAGACAAAATATTCCCCATGTCAAAAGGACCATCAATTTCTGTAGAAACTGTTCCAAAAAATAAAGAAAAATCCATTAATAATAACAATAATAGCGGAAATAATATTTTTTATAATTGAATAGATCGA
>DF360463.1:689-12629 GCA_000787875.1 Solanum virginianum | reverse complement strand
ATCGATTTACATGGCGTGTTGGTGTGCGATACAACTCCATTGCTGAATGAATATTGGTGTAATGATTCTGTTATTTATTTTGGTGATGATTGTGTTATATAGTGTAGTGCAAAGTATACAATCGGTAATGCAATTTTAAAGCTAAGGCAATCAATGTTACAGAAGAAGAAAGTAAATCGGGACAATAAATTCTGAGGTGTCAACTGTAGAGAAACTGACAAAATGGTTTGTTATACTCAAGAGTTGGTTTAAAATAATTTGTAAGTATGCATTAAAACAAGTTTTGCTTCTTTTAATTGCCTCAAATCAAAGGTCAACACTTCTAGTTTTGGTAATTGTTTTTTTCTCTATTTTACTTAATTTTTTATTTAAGGTTCACTTTTGAATATGAATTATTTTATATTTAGAATCCACTTCTTATTTACGTCTTACGACTATTCTATCAAAATAATTAATTAAAATTGTGAATATCAAATATTTTATTGATAAAAAATATGTAATATAACAAATTTAAAAAAAAAAACAGTAAAATTATGTTGGAAACATTTAAACTACTCTTTTTATATTTAAGAATCTTTTGTTATATTAAATTTTAATCAGTTAATTATTTAACTTCTAATTATTCAACTCTAAATAATACTTTATGTATTAAAAAACTAATTAACACATCTATATTATAAGCAATTGAATTGATTTTCTCATTTTCTCCGTTTCACAATAGACTAAACTATTACACCAAACTAATAGTATTTATTTAATTTTATTTGTACGAACATTGTATTATTTAGTAAAAAATACTATTTATATATAATTTTTCAATTGATGCGGCACACACATGCAAAACACGTACACTGAGCTAGTTATACCAAAAGTGGGAAGGTTGTAGGTGCAAAATTGAATTACCATTTTGCGTCTAGACTAAATTAAAATATTATAAATTATTTAATTAATTAAATATTAAATATAAAAATAAAGAATTTGAAGAGTTTGGAATTAAATAGCAAAGCTTTATGTTAAATACAATCTCACCAATTTTATTGAATCATGTAGTAAACGGAAGAATTGTTCTGTCTAGTAAAAGCATCTAAAAGAGAGAGTCACAGAAAGCTCGATATTTTATGATAATGATAATTTTTATAATACACTCTAAAATAATATTATAAATGAGAATGTTTAAAATAATACAATAACTTTTTGCAAATGTACAAATTAAAAATATAAATTGTTTATTCTTATAAAATAAAATAGATTATTTGTTTAAAATAGTCCGAAATATTTGTCTTCAATGTGTTTTATTTTGTGTTTTGTTATTTTCATTTCTTTGCTGTTTAGATAAAATATCCCATTTTGAGTAATTTTATAAAAACATATGTCCAATATATTATCTTCCTCATCCTTGTAAAAAAATTCTTGTTCAAATTAACAGCATAACATTAATTGAACTATATCTTGATGGAGAGATCTTTGATTCATAGCACAAATACTGAAGCTTTTTGTCACGGCTCAAACCTAGGGTCTAGAGGTAACACGGTGAATGAAAAGTCCGAAGACAATCCAAACAAGTCTCTTAGCATATCGTTTGCACATCCTTGATTTCGTAGAAACAATAAAAGATAAATAAGCACATAACAAATAATTTTTAAGGAAAGCAGGACTTTGTACTCACGCTATGGGAATGTTATAGGGAAGAGGATAAACATGAATCACATAGCAAATAAATCTAAGGGGCAAGTGAGTATGACTCACGGTATGGGGGCATTTAGGGACTTGGGACTTTCATCACTTTCCATCACTATATCAATAGCGTCAAATAGCATCACATAAGAGATAGGATCTAAGGGATAAGTCTCCATAAAATCTCAACATCAAATTATAGGTACATAGTGTAGTATCCAACAACACCTCTAAGCATGAATAGGATGGGGGCCTAGACATGTTCAAGGCTCACCCTCAAACTAGAAAGTAAAGTGGAATAAGGTCTCAACATAAGTAAGATAGAAACCGGGTATCATCCCCGAGCTAGAGGACTCACCAACTCTCTTCTTTCAATGATCCAAAGCTAACCTTGTGGAGTATATTGATGAGCGCCAGTCCTTGTATGGTGAAATCATGTATGCATATAGTATACGTTAGTATGTGGAATGTACTAAGTATGTGGGATGAAATGCGACAAGGGAATCAAACCATAGTAATCAAAATGCATAAACATAATCAAAAATGTAAGCTCAATATGTCATCCATGATCAATAGTTAAGGTAAAACATACGTGGAGGTAATCATACTTGCATAACTCATAAAAAGCATAATATAGTGGCATGAGTAGCTCATCCATATACCTTGTACTAGAGGGTGAGGATTATTGCGTAGGTCATAATAATAATGAACCATCATAAATCATCATAAAAGGATATCTTGGGGACATGAAGGGGAAATGAGCATATATAAGGAAAATCATGGATCAAGAATGACTTATACCATAAAGCTTCTGGGAGTTCATAAAATGTAGTGAGAAATACAAGGTGTCATACATAATTAAAGTATTAATATTCTTGGGTGAAAATAAATCACTTTACATTAAATACTATTTTATTATGCAAGGAACATTGGCAATCATAATAGAGAACACCTTACACACTTCTAGAAATCATCATGTACCCTTAGGGAAAAATACCATTTGAATTTGTGAAACAAAGAATCATAGGGATTTTAAATCACCTTTGGACATAACATGAAGAAACCATTTAATCATCATAAGAGGGACAACTAGAACCATAAGGATAACTTGATTATATGTGAGAGCAGCCTTTAACTGGCATAAACCATATGAGATAAGCCATGGAGTCCCAATGTTTTTTCTACATCGGAAGAAAAGGGAAAGTCACTTGCCAAGACGACCTCCTAAGATGCCTAAGTGGATCCACAAAAGCTTTGCTATTGAGCAACCTCTACTATCGTTTGGTCTAGAAATCAACCTCTACTAGCAGGTGATTCCTATTTCCAACGGCGGCATATTGTTATGGGACAACGAGATTCTACTAATAGTCTCATGCCTCTTCTAATGGGGAGCTTCCGTATCCATACCAAGGTCCACTCGGTACTATGAAAATTCCATAGAATAATCATAAGGAGGAATCATGAAATTCATTCATAGAGAAGTATTCTACTAACCCATACCATAAACCTTGTAAAATAATGGAGGGGAATTCTACTAACCTATCGCATAAACATTTAGAATCTTAATCAACATCATAAGGACAACTACTTTAACTTGGCTAAGCCTCTACTATCAGCTAGCATCATAATCTTGGCTAAGCCTCTACTATCGACTAGGATTATAATCTTAGATAAGCCTCTACTATCGGCTAGCATCATAATCTTGGCTAACCCTCTACTATCGGCTACCATTATAATCTTGGTTAAGTCTCTAATATAGGCTAGCATCATAATCTTGGCTAAGCCTCTATTATCGGCTAGCATCATAATCTTGGCTCTAGGACCTAGACATGATATGGCGAATGGGATGCCCAAAGGCAACCCAAACAAGCCTCTTAGCATATTGTTTGTACATCCTTGGTTTTGTTGAAATAATAAAAGATAAGTAAGCACATAGCAAATAATTTCTGAGGGAAGTGGGGCTTTGGATGCATGCTCTGGGGATTTTATAGGGAAAGGATAAACATGAATCACGTAGCAAATAAGTTTAAGGGGTGGGTAAGTATGACTCACACTATGGGGCATTTAGGGACTTAGAACTTTCATCACTTTCTACCATAATCAATAACATCAAATAGCATCACATAAGGGATAGGGTCTAAGTGATAAGTCACCATAAAATCTCAACATCAAATTATAGGTACATATCATAGTATCCAACAACACCTCTAAGCATGAATAGGATGGATGTTGAGACATGTTCAAGGTTCATCCTCAAACTAGAAAGTAAAGTGGAATAAAGTCTCAACATTGGTAAGATAGAAACCAAGCATCGTCTCGAACTAGAGGACTCACCAACTCTCTTCTTTCTATGATCCAAAGCTAACCACGTGGAAAATATCGATGAGTATCGGTCCCTACATGATTAAATCATGTAGGCATAAAGTATGCGTTAGTACTTGGAATGTACTAAGTATATGGGATGCACTGCAACAAGAGAAGCAGGCCATAGTAATTGAAATGCATAAATATAATCAAAGATGTAAGCTCTATATTCTATACATGATCAATGCTTAAGGTAAAACATACATGGAGGTAATCATACTTGTATAACTCATAAAAAGCATAATAAAGTGGCATGAGTAGCTTGTCCATATATCTTGCACTAGAGGGTGAGGAATATTGCGTAGGTCATAATAATAAAGTACCATCATAAATCATCATAAGAGGATATGTTTGGGACATAAGGGGGATATGAGCATATATAAGGAAAATTGTGGATCAAGAATGACATATACAGCAAAGCTTTGGGGAGTTCATAAAAAATAGTGAGAAATACAAGGTGTCATACATAACTAAAGTTAGATAGTTACAGAATCTATTTTGATGGAGTTCATAAAAAATAGTGAGAAATACAAGGTGTCATACATAACTAAAGTATTAATATTCTTCGATGAAAAATATATCACTTTACATTAAAGACTATTTTAGTATGCAAGAAACATTGGCAATCATAATGAAGAACACCTTACACACTTGTAGAAATCATAATGTACCTTTAGGGGAAAATACCATTTGAATTTGTGAAACAAAGAATAATAGGAACTGTAAATCACCTTTGGACATAACATAAAGGAACCGTTTCATCATCATAAGAGGGACAACTTAGAACCACAAGGAGAACTTGAACATGTGCGAGAAAAACCTTTAACCGACATAAACCATATGAGCTAAGCCATGGAGTCCTGATGTTTTCATTACACCGGAGGAAAGGGGGAAGTCACTTGCCAAGGCGACCTACTAAGATGCTTATGTGGATCCACAAAACCTTTGCTATTAAGCAACCTCTACTATTGGTTGGTCTGGAAAACAACATCTACTAGCGGGTGATTCCTATATCCTATAGTGGCACGTAGTTATAGGACAATGGAATTCTACTAACGGTCTCATGCCTCTTTTAACGGGGAGCTTCTGCATCCATCCCAAGGTCCACTCTATGCTAAGTAAACTCTCACAGAATAACCATAGGGAGGAATCATGAAATTCAATAGTAGAGAGGTATTCTACTAACCCATCCCATAAGCCTTGTAAAATAAGGGAGGGGAATTCTCCTAACCCATCCCATCAATATTTAGAACATTAGTCATCTTCATAAGGATAGCTCCTATATCTTGACTAAGCCTCTACTATCGGATAGCATCATAATCTTGGCTAAGCCTCTACTATCGGCTAGCACTATAATCTTGGCTAAGCCCTTTCTATCAGTTAGCATCATAATCTTGGCTAAGCCACTACTATCGGCTAGCATCATAATCTTGGATAAGTCTACTATCAGCTAACATCATAATCTTGGTTGTCTCTACTATTGGCTAGCATCAATATCATATCCTTCTACTAAAGAGTCATCATATTATTTCCCCCTACTAACGGGTCGTCATTTCATAAGTCAATAATAAATGTACAATGTGTCATAAGCCTTCATTTTTCATTATTTAGACATAATACTTCAAGATATATAATGAATATCATCAATTTAAATCATTCTTAAACAACCCATCACAATCGTACATATCATCTTTCAACATATGGACATGGGAACGTGAAATTCATCTCATACAATCCTCAACTCCATAATGTCCAATTGTATGACAACTTTTATAGCTTTGAATATCATAAACTAGCTCGTCAAACCAACACATCATAATATCAAATAAAGGGTTTCATAACATTTATAACGTTCTCATAAACTTATAGCATGCTTAATTTCCCTTCGACATCAACAACATTCATAAATCACATGTCCTACCATAATCCTTCATCACTTAAGAGATTTGCCATATAACTTAGTCCAAATATGGTGGGCATATTCAAGAATATGGAATATGAGAGGGGTAAATTAAAGTCATTTAAGAAGTTATTTCAAATAACCCAATAACATACTTAAAAAAAACCCAACTTTGGTGTCATGAACACCATTCAAAAATTCATAATATTTTAGAGTCTTTCAAGATGCCATAGCTTACAAAGCTTTATTGTAATAAACATGTCATAATCTCAATCATTAGTAGGAGCTCATGCATTAATAAATCAAGAATCAACAAATTTTTAACATTTTCATGTAATGGAGTGATAATGAAAAATACCCATAAAGCATTAGTCATCAAAATCAAAAAATTTGATAAAAATAGTTTTGGGACTCCATGAGTGAAAGGACGCATGGATAAAGACTGACATAACTTAGACTTGGAGTTTCTTGAAGAAAAATGTGAGGAGGACTTGGAGCTTGACATGGTTTTTTTGAATTCCAACAAAACTTCTTGAAAATCTTAAGAATAGATGGAGGATTTGGTGAAGATTAGAGAGGAATTTGAGAGGTTTTATGGTACGTTTTGGGGTTGAAAATGGCTAAGGATGAGGATTTCATATATATATANATATATATATATATATATATATATATATATATATATATATATATTGGATAATTACCCAATTGTCCTTGAGTGAAAGAGGGAGTTTTTTTCCTATGGCGCGTCCAGTCCACGTCGCGGACAACCACTAGTTGCGAAATTTCACTGAAAAAAATATTTTTTTGGCATGGTAATATACCTTGTAGGTAACTGTTCTCCCATACAATTTTGCCCTCTGAACAAGAATATGAGGTCGAATTTGTGAAATTTTGCACAAATTTTGAGATATTAAAAAAATGCATCATACGATCTTTCTGAGCTACGTTGAGGGGTGTTTCATAGTTTATCCTGAGGTCCAGAAAGGTTTGAATTCATGTCTCGTTAATGTTTTAAAGAGTCATTTTGTTTCATATTAGATAGTTACAGAATCTATTTTGATTCTAAATATGTATTGTGTCACGACCCCACCCCGTGGGCCGTGACTAGTGCCCGATTGGGGCACTCGAATTCGAATACCAAACTAAATCATAACCAATGTATTATTTTTACTAAAATTTTGGCAAAGTTTTCTTTGTTTACGGACTAACCCAAAACCCTGCAAATAGAAAAACCCAACAAACACAGCATATATATATACATGCGGGCCGACAAGGTCACCGTTGCGGTTAAACCGCCCAACATACAAATCATACGCGTGCATAGTCATACAAACTGCTAAACCCATACTCACAGGCATCCACAGACCTCTATACAGACAAACAGAATCAGTAGGTGGAAATCCTACGCTGGTGGCTCACTACTCTGTACGTCAGTACCTGCGGGAATGAAACGCAGCCCCCAAAGCAAAGGGGTTCAGTACGAGATATATTCGCTCCGAAGCAAAAGGAGCACTCTAATCAGTAGGTGGAAATCCTATGCTGGTGGCTCACTACTCTGTTCGTTAGTACCTGCGGGCATGAAATGCAGCCCCCGAAGCAAAGGGGGTCAATACGAGATACGTACTGAATATGTAAAGCAGAATATACAGAATGAAAATCAAAGCAATAATCAAAATGAGAGTATGAAAATCAAATGCATGTAAAAAAATATTAGAATATTTATTTTCAGAATACCAAACTATGCCTAACGGACTGGAATCGGTGGTGACCTCTGAAACATATGTCATCCACCACAATCGGTAGAAAATTTAAATCCCTAACATCTCCATCACAGATCACATATAGGATAAGTAGGCCAGGCTTCCCTAGCCTCACAAATCTTAATACAAAATGGCATAGTACATAAGTTGGGCCGGTCAAATTTTTCGAATCACGCCCACTAAGGATACGTCCTGGAGTGTTCGAATTTTCCGATTTTCGACCACTAAGGATACATCCTGGACCAGTTGAATTTTCCAAATCGCGGCCACTAAGGTATGTCTGGACTGCTCAAATATTCTGAATCGCGCCCAGGCATAACCCAATCCTGGACCGCCCGAATTTTTTGGATCGCGCCCAGGTATAATGCCAACATATAAAAAGCCCAGATCCTATGACTCCAAACAGCCTACTTCGGAACATATATACAGATAGCATAACACGCACGACAACAACTGGCCTGCAAACCGGTGAAGGACATCATAACAGGCATGAATAGAGTTGTGAGAAGTCATATACACAAAACCAGTATCATGGGTCGAAAGATATGAAAAATATTCATATGCAAGGATAAAGTCATACTTGAGATCGAAACAATAATTATTATACCCCATCTAAATCATACACATTTCTATGGGAAATTTCAAAACTGATTCCAAAGCAATTCAGGTTTCCTATCAAAGGCTACAGGGTATTTATACTTCTAAAACTATTAGAGAACAAATTCTTTTAAAATCTAGCAAGTTATACATATTCTTACAATTTACAAACTTCGAAGACATATCACATGAATCCGAATATGGCATTTAAACCCAATAATACAGACAATTCTAGTGCTACTATTCAAATTCATACTCTCCATTTTTATACAGATTCCATAGGTAGCTAACAGGGATACTACCAAATTCCAACACTGATCACCAACCATACTTTAAAAATCCAGCAGGTTTCAAATAGGAAATAGTTAAGTTATAGGATAGAAATTTTGTCTTCAACTAACAAACTAAGCAGAGGAACATGAAAACATTGGCATCAAGTTTCCCTTCGCAGAATGCAACTCTTGAAGTCACAAACTATTTTGGAAAGTAAAATAGAAAGATATTCAAGTAGTGGTAACAATTTTCCTAATGTATGATGAAAACAAAAGAATGAATCAGCTACTACATGGCCAAATCAAACACCTTTCATTGTCATCGATCAAGAACAGCTACAACCACATATACTGGATGATCTCCTTCAGGAGCTTAAAGTTAGATTGGTTGGAAGATAAAACATATTAGCGACAGCTACTACCACATATACTAGATAATCTCCTTTAGGAGCTTAAAGTTAGATTGGTTGGAAGATAAAACATATCAGAGGCTTGAAGGCACTCAAAACTCCCAATTCTCAGTCAGCCTAAAAGTGAGAACTGCAAATATGAACAGCCTCAACGGATACAAGCACCAGAAGTTGAACGCCAAATAGAAAAAAGGAAATAGAGTGATGACCAAAGAGAAAAGCGCTATCACAACTTCTACTTCCATTTGATTCAAACAACAGCTTTGAAACTCCAGATTTACCAAATACATACTCAAGTGCTTGTGTCTATAGTCCCAGTCTTACTGAAGAGGAACACGGTAGCAAAAAAGAGAAGTAATGATTTTATGCTACTTCAGGATACATACTCAAGTGCTTGTATCTATAGTCCAAGTCTTACTGAAGAGGGACAGGGTAGCAAAAAAGATAAGTAATGATTTTATGCTACTTCAGATTTATCCAAGTAAAATATCTTTTAACTATTTTTTCATTTATAAGTGTATTAGGTGTCAAAATTCTCAGTTTATTCAAGATCTATATTATTTGTTTTACCTTTAAGTTCTTCATCAACTTCTCACTACAATATTTATTTTTAACTGTAATTCACACACTGTCACAAAAAATCAATGATCATGTGTACTAAAACTGCATATAAGCAGAAGAGTAGACTTGAAAGACCAACAAGTAGGCTAAAGTTGTGCTAAAACAGCTACCGGCTATTTTGCTCTCAATCAATACAAGCCCAACTTTTTCCAATCTAGGCAGATGTTCACAAAATTAACCAGCTAATGCAGTTGAAACATTCTCCAATGTTGGCCTCTATTATTGGCTAATCAATATGCTTAAACCACTGGTGCCACTTTCAAGGTACCCCATATGTTAAACCTGCTAGCACCTACCTACATTTACTATAATTTTTCAAAGGTTATGAGTGAACCGAGATAATTTCATTAACTATTCCAGCCCAAAGAAAGCCAAAGTAGCTGTCAATTGTTCATACAGAGATATTTTGCTCCTACCCAATCAAAAGCAAAAGTCTCACACAATTAATCAACCACACAGATATATAAGGTTAATCGAACAACAAAGGTGGAAAGCTCAGCGATATAAAACAGCATTCCGCTAAGATATATATGCTACACAACCATCTAATTCAATAAGAAACCATTCATAACACACAGAACGCTAACTAATCATCCAGGATCTCAGGGCACACAAACATACTCTCGATAAAGAGACTCTTTCCGTAGCAAAACAATCACAATTCTTATAGATTCCACAAAAATGAAAATTTATACGAGAGCACAACCAACACAATTTCTATAAGAGTACCAAGAAACAAAAATAAGACATGTTTAAATTCAAATAGCAAAAGAACCTTTTGAAACTTATACCACTAGCTATGTTTAACTAAGTCATGCCATTGAATAAAGTGCTTTACATACTTCAATTACTCCTCCAACTAATTCAAATGCAAAGTCAATTCAACTTACACTTACGGATGTCCAATGTCTACAACAATTCACAATAACGCCAATAGTTAGCTAAAAGCCTTTTCGGGCCTCAAATCCATAATCTTGCCCTACAAGGATCATTTTTCATGCTACTTAAACACAATTTCATGGTTTCCAAACAATATAACACTATATACCTACATATCCACAATTCGACCCTTAACCCCACTACTCACAAGTCACTTTAACATGAAATTTTTTCAAGATTTTTCTTCAATTTAATATACTCCAACACACATAGAATCTTAAATTTACATAACATAAGACTAGAAATAGTCATAACATTTACACCCTTTAATAGGACTCAAATCGCCGAAGTCGTCAAAAGAGGCATTTTCTTGGCGAACCAACACCTCCACTCTACTTAGGGAACCCAATATATCAAGCTTGAAGCATCAAAATAATCCTAGGATCGAAAAATACAAATTGTTGGGTTGCTACTGTAGCAACCCGAGAGGTATAGCTGGGAGTATTTTTGTTCCTAAAAATTTTCTATGTGTTGGGATTATCTTGAAGAAGAAAGGAATCATATGTATTTATCTTGACTAATTGACCCCATCCCCCATACTTGTTCCAATAGGAATTGAACACAAATGGGGTGGGGCAACCCTTAATATCTCAGGTCTCTGGCGGGAAGGCCAATACCTGCGGGCATGAACGCAGCCCCCCCGAAGGAAGGGGTCAGTACGTCCAATAGGAATTGAACACAAATGGGGTGGGGCAACCCTTAATATCTCTTAAAGACTCCAAGTCATGAAACATGCACTTTGGTCCCCAAACTTTTAATAATACCACTATGGTCCCAAATTTCCGTAGTGGTTCCAATGCATAAAAATACAGGTTCTAACATCCTTTCTGTCACAGCCCAACTCCCGGGGCCGTGACCGGTGCCCGACATGGACACCTATCCTCACACTGACTCGGATATCCTACAAAACAGTACTGGAAATCTGCAGAAATTTCAGCAGAGTTTCCTCTGTTTTACTGCCTAGCCACCTGAAAAAAAAGAAAACAGCAAGCCCAGAGAACAGGATAAACAGATGCATATACCTATATACATAAGCACCTAGGGCGGGTCGACAAGGTCTCCGCCGCGGTCTCGCCGCCTGATACAGTACATACAGATACATATACATAACTTATACCAAAACCAGACACTACCCATCCCCACTAGTGTGCACCAGTCAGTGAGAGCGCCGTCTAAGCTAAACTCGGCCACTAGGCAAAACCGAGCCACCGTATTCTCCAAACTGCAGATATATACATATATACATATAACATATGGCACGAGATTAATCGGCCCGAGAACCGGCGAACGATTCTTTTCTATTATGGTAGGCACGAGTAGAGTCATGAGACATTATGCATACAAAATTAGTTTCAAAACTTTCTTATACAAAAGAAATCTCATTTTACCAAAACTTGTTT
>DF360464.1:78840-94136 GCA_000787875.1 Solanum virginianum | reverse complement strand
TCACAAGTTAACAAACATCCTTCTTCTAAATGTTTAGTATTTCTTGAAGAAATAGAAACACACTTAGTCAATATTGGAAACCCTGAATATGTGAACATATCCTTGCATATAAGTCACTCCTATTGTATTTACAACATTATCCCCTTACTTCAAAATTTCAAAAATTGACACAAAACCTCCGAATTCTCCCGAAAATAACAACAATGATTCCAAGTTCACAATCGGCCCCACATACCAAAGTAGGGGTTCTAACATCCAAGTATCCCCCCTTCAGCAGATTCAGAGTTGAACTCCCAATCGTGCCAGTCGATGAACCACTTTAGCCAACTCATTTTTCTCTACCTTGATATGGGCGGTGGTCCCCATAGACAACCTTCTAAGAGCATTAGCAACTACATTAGCTTTACCTGGATGGTAGAGAATGCTCATATTATAGTCCTTGAGTAACTTAAGCCATCTTCTCTACCTCAGATTAAGCTTCTTCTAGGTGAAAACATATTGTAAGCTCTTATGGTCTGTAAACACATAAATATGCGCTCCATATAAATTGTGGCGCCATAGTTTGAGAGCAAACATCACCGCTACTAACTCCAAGTCGTGTGTAGGGTAATTCCTCTTATGTACTTTAAGTTGTCTGGAAGCATACACAATAACTTTACCCTTCTGCATCAATACACATTCCAATCCTACTCTTGAAGCATCACAATAAATAACAAAACCATGAGCTCCTTTGGGCAAGGCCAACACTGGGGTCGTAGTTAAACTCATATTCAACTTTTGAAAACTCTTCTCACACTCATCAGACCATTGTGTCTAGTCAGTAGTGCAGATATGGAAGGACATCCTTTAACAAATCTGCAGTAGTAACTAGCCAAACCCATGAAGCTTTTTATGTCAGTCAGAGAGGTAAGTCTTATCTAGTTCTTGACCTCCTCAATCTTTTGAGTGTCTACTCGTATAATATTGTCCGAGACCACATGGCCTAGGAATGCCACAGATTTAAGCCAAAACTTATATTTTGAAAACTTTGCATATAACTCATTATCCTTGAGCATTTGTAAAGTGATTTTAAGATGATTGGCTTGCTCCTTCTTATCCCTAGTATATACTAGAATATCATCAATAAACAAAATCATGAACATGTCAAGATACCATATGAATACTCTATTTATCAAGTCCATAAAGGCTGCAGGCGCATTTTTCAACCCAAAGGACATTTACCAGGAATTCAAAGTGACCATATCAAGTTTGAAAAGCCATCTTCGGGATGTCACATTCTCTCACTTTCAACTGGTGGTAGCCTGATCTGAGTTCTATCTTAGAGAAAATAGTGGCACCTTAAAGTTGGTCGAACAAGTCATCAATCTTCCAAATGGGATATTTGTTCTTAACAGTCACCTTATTCAGTTGGCAATCTATGTACATTCTGACGAAACCATCTTTCTTTCGAATGAATAGCAAAGGAACACCCCACGAAGAGATATTAGGCTTAATAATGCCCTTTTCTAGCAAATCTTTGAACTGCTCTTTTAACTCTGCGAGACCCATTCTATATGGCAGGATAGAGATAGGCTGGGTATTGGGAAGAACATCAATTTCGAAGTCAATCTCCCTATCGGGAGGGACTTCAAGCAGATCCTCAGGGAATACTTCAGGAAACTCATTCATAATCAGGATAGACTCAAGAATAAGGGGCTCAATATTGTTAGACTTGACTCGCACAAAGTAGTACGTACATCCCTTTGAGATTAACCTTCTGGCCTTAAGGTAGGAAATAAACTTATCCTTAGGCACAATAAAATCACCCTTTTATTCTATGATAGGCTCATTAGGAAACTGGAATTTGATAATTTTACAACCAACAGAGGCATAACAGGCATGAAGCCAGTCCATACCAAGATTCACATCAAAGTCAACCATCTCTAACTCAACCAAATCAACAAGAGTATCCTTATGATGGATTGATACTACACAATTTCTTTAGATTCTTTCAGCTAGAATAGACTCACCAGCCGGAGTGGAAATGTCAAAGTGTTCAAGAAGGTACTCCGGAGTTCTATCAAATCTACTAGCCATATAAGAGACACAAATGACAATGTGGCGCCATGATCCATCAAAATATAACAATTAAGAGTAAAGACTCGAATCATACCCGTCACAACATCTGGAGAGTTTTTCTGATCTTGATTACTACCCATGGCATACAAATGGTTTGCTGCTTATACTAGAAGTAGTACCTCTCTGATTTTCTCTAGCTAGTAGTGGTGGCACTAGTGCAGAAGATTGGGCCTTATCAGCCCACTTTTGATAATCTCTCTGAAAATGACCTATTTGGCCACACCTATAGCATACATCACCTCTCTCAAGGCACTTCCCCTAGTTCAGTTTGCCACACTTACCACATGGTGTCTTACCTTATGAACTGAGAGCCACACTAACTTATGAATGAGATGCCTAGGCTCATAAATTCTGAGACTTCTGCTCATTCTAATTTCTGGGTGTCAGTGCACTGGTAGATGAAGGCACTGGCTCGGACTGAAACTTATTACCATTCTCTCTCTTCCCTACCTCATAGCTGGAGGTTTTAGCCTTCTTATTCATGATCTCCTCCCTATCTTGTTGTCTTTCTTCATCAGCCTGCTGCATATTGACCACAATCGACTTATGTCCATGTCGTTCACAAGCATAGCTCCTCTCCCTTCTTTCTTTGGCCACTTGTTCAACCCATTAACATATAAACTCATCCTGCTTCTCATATCCAAGACCATCTCTAGGGCATAGCGAGATAGTTGCATGAACTTAAGACTATATTCCTTCACCATTATAGAGCCTTGTTTCAAATTCAAGAACTCTCTTTCCTTGGCCTCCTCCAGCTCTCTCAGAAAGAAGCGCCCCAAGAAAGCTTTCTCAAACATTATCCAAGTCAGAATTGGGGTACCCTCTCCTTGATTCTTCTTCCAATAATCATACAATAGCCAGGCTACAACCTTGAGCTGGTTGGCAGCCCACTCTACCCTATCAGCTTTAGTCACATGTATCACCTGGAACACCTTCTGTAGCTCATCAATTTAGTTCTCATAATCTTTAGTAAGTGTAGATCGTATGAACTTGGATGGGTTCAACCTCAAGAATTCCCAAACTGTGGATGTATCCTGCCTACCCATTCTTTGTCTAGCAGCAAATGTTGTCACAGCTTGGGCCAAGGTCTGGATGGCCTAACGAAGTTCAACATTTGAAATGTTAGCCTGTGGGGTTGTTTAGGGATGGCCTGACCTACGATTTCATCCTGATTTTGGGGCTTAGGCTGGTTGACATTCTGTGTAGCCAAACGTCCTCTTCCTCTAACAGCTCTTCTTGGAGGCATGGTTGCAGTTCTGCAAATACGGAATGCACGAATTAGAGGAGAGCTTTCATAGAGTTAACTTTATAGAACGAGTCAAAATACGAAAGAAGTGTAACCCTTCCTAATGTCCTATAGCCTCCTACTTATAAAGTGTGGTGCAAAACACACCCATAAATAAGATTCTACTAGACACAACTTCATAGACTACCTAGGACACTTCAACTCTGTGCTCTGTTACCAAGTTTGTCACTTTCATGACCTAAGCCTAGGGCCTAGATATGGCACGGAAAATGGGGAACCCCAAGGAACCCCAAATAAGCCTCTTAGCACATCAATCACACATCCTTGGTCGCGGAAGCAAAACATCAATAACAAGAGACATAAAGAAGGGAAACGGGACTAAGGGAAGTCTTGAATAATCATAAAACATTCAAGAGTCAAGATCATAGCATGATTACATCAATTGCTTCAACAATACCTCTAATATAGATTAGGCGGAGGCCAAAACACTTTCTGGGCTCACCCTCATAGTATCAAATGTTCAACATTAAGAGATAACAAAAGCAAGAGTAGTTTAGCTAGTGTCCCCGAACTTGAGAACTCACCGATATAAGCCAACATAGTCAAAATACATAATCATAAGCAATGGATAAGTATGATATCAATATGGCATGCATGATCAATCCTTAAGCTAGAATAGACTCACCAGCCGGAGTGGAAATGTCAAAGTGTTCAAGAAGGTACTCCGGAGTTCTATCAAATCTACTAGCCATATAAGAGACACAATCCTTAAAGTAAAATATGGTTGTAAATCATATAACTTGTATAGAACATAATACATGTGTGGGAGAAGACCATAATCATAGACCAAATGACGTTTACTCAAAATCCAAGGCATGTCACCCACTTGGAAGGTGATTGAGGTACCTACCCCTCAACATGGTAGTACAGCCATTTCACCCTCGATGAGGTGGTCAAGGTACATACCCTTCGACATGGTAGTACAGGCATGTCACCCCTCAACGAGGTGGTCAAGGTACATACCTCTTGACGTGGTAGTACGGGCATGTCACTCCCCAATAAGGTGTGGTTAACTTACAACACTATAGATACTTTTCAATACATACATACAATCCCTCATCATCATAAAGTTCCTTGACTTATAAACTATGCATTAGATCATCAATAGCTCAAAAATCCTTGTCAAGACATTTTATTAAACACTTGGTGGGTGTACAATCCTAGTTCAAAATTATGCAATCCAAAAGTGAAGTAATATGAGAAAACATAATGTAAATCAACCCACCAACACATAGTAAAACCCTCATGTGATTCATAATAAGTAATACCCATAAGTAATACAACTTAGGAAAATTCAATTTTCATAAAAATGAAGGTTGGGCACCATGGGTGAAAGGACCCAATAGTTGAAACCCACATACCTTAAATTTGGAGATTTTCTTGATGTAGATTTGGATGAGAACTTGGAACTTGAAGCTTGAATGAAGTTCTTGAAATCTAATATTAAGCTTGAGACACTTGATTTTGGAGGAAATATTTGGTTAAGTATTAGAGAGAGTTTTGAGAGTGTCTTGAGTGATATATAGTTGAAAAATGACTAAGTATAGGTGTTTTAATGTATATGTGGGCATGGGGCCAAGACCCCAATTTCTTTGGCCAAACAAGACAAATTAAGGAAGTGCAAACAAACCTTCGTGATGGGTCCGCGTCGGAGAGGCATCGCGGATGCCTTCTGTTTCCAAAATTTTTGTGAAAATGAAATTTCGCTACAGGTCCTCTAAAATTGAGTTTATACCCATTTTCCATTCAATTTTGCCTTCTGATCAAGAATATGAAGTCAGATTTTTGATATCACGCACAAATTTTGAGATATATGAAAATTATGATTATGAGCATTTCGAAGCACATTTTTAGGGTGTTTCAGTCACGTCCCGAGAGGGTACCCTAAACGTGGCCGACACTCAAAGATTATTGCTTGTCACCAAGTGAACCACTTTGCCTCACTGCATTTATTCAGTCAACCTTTATAATATCATGGGAAGACTAAAGATGAATAAAAGTGGACAATCTTAAGTAAAGACAATAATAAGAAATCAACAGGACTAGACTGAAAAAAACTAGTCAGACAATATCCAAATCATCAATCCCAAATCTAGTTTATGAAGCCTCTAAATAAATTATCTAGATGGTACCATGAAGTCTATGGCTGCCCAAATAAGAGGAAGTATAACACTAACTCAAGATAGATGAAATCTAAGTGAGCATTCTCCGAAAATAGGGGAGGGCTCACCAATCAACTGAGATGCAAATAGATCCTCAACAATGCACCTGTTGATGATCTCTAACACCTATCTCTGCATCATGAAATGATGCAGGGCCAAATGGACGTCAGTACGTGGAATATACTGGTATGTTAAATAACTGAGTGAAACAGATAGAGGTAGAATAAGGAAACTCAAATATGCTTAATCAAAATGTCAAATGTCTAGCTAAAGTAAGAATAGAGAATAGATAATGACCTATCAATACCAGTCCAAATCAATCCGATCCAATCCAGTTAGAGTACTATCAGTTTGGGACCTATATGGGAGTTTCTCTTATCTAAAAATAATCACTTATGAGCTAGTGATTGTATAAAAATCTCGCTGATAATGCTATAGCTATTTAATACTTATCGAGTAGAGAATGAATCGAATCCATAATAGATCCATTCAATCAAGTCTGCTATTCTTTTAGGGACTTCCAATCAAGATGGAACATCTGATAAGATGCTTCAGTCCTCACCTATTCTTGGGGATGTACTATTGAGTTCAAGTTCGCTTACTCTTACTCATTTCAGTGCTCAATGCTTCTCCTAAAGCTCAATGCTCATAAGACAATCATTCTCAATCAACTAGTCTCATCTGGACATTTTTTAACTGAATCCATCACATCAACTATCGACTCTTTGATTATGTTCTTTTAAGGTTCAACTCTTTACTCATAGAGACTCTATCATGCATCATTCTAACTCATACCACTCAAGAAACAAGAATAGAGTTAAAGCATCTAGGGATTTCATAGGCTCTCTAGGCTCAAATCGTATTCACGCATGCCCAATTAAATGCAATGAGTAAAAATAATAAAAATTCATGCTAGGGTTCTTATCGTATGACAAAATCATGTATTTCAAGTATTTAATTCATGAAGATTGTAACTCATGCAAGATTACATAGGAACATATTAGAGTTTAAGAAAAACCTTGGAGAAACATATATTGGAGACTCAACTCATTCACAACTCTATCAACTCGGGATATGGGGCACATGAAGGAACATAATCCATGTTTTAGTTAGCCTTATATACCTGGGAATAGATGGAACAATCAAACTTCAGTCGATCGCCGTGCTTGAATACTAATTCCTCACTCCTTTTTCCTCCTTTATTGTTCTCAAGAAACCCTTAAGCGTGAGCAATAGTGAAAATAATCTTAGGGTTTTATTTTAGGGCTTTAATTAAGTCTTAAACATCCAAGGATTTGATCAAAAGGTGTTAGGAGTAGACAAAAATACCCCTTTTAAAAATCGTCAATAGGTTCCAAGAGACACCATCTATGGGTTGTAGATCCTTCTATGAGCCATAGATGACCTCTCATAAACCAAGGGTTCTTAAATTTGAGTTATTGGAATTTTGCACAAAACCTCTTCAATGAGTCGGAAAATATTCTACGAGTCGTCTGCTAACTCGTAACTCAAAATACTGAAAAATTGATATTTGATCCTCTAATTCACGAGATAAATCCACGGGTTGTGAAATACGTTTTTGACCATAGACTCTCTCGTATATATGTATTAGACTTAAAAATTTTTACCAAGTTATCAGGGGTTTTACGAGACCCATTCTACGAGTCGTAGATCTCTCTACGGGCCGTAGATGACCCTTATAGATTCTCCTTCTACAGATTTTCTCAGCTTTTCTCTCAATTTTCTCTATGCATCTATTCCAGATGAGGTGTAAGGAATTAGGAAGTGTTACATGAACATTTTATAGTTAAGTTATTATTCCTCCTGTTCAATTTTACTTATCATTGTTTTGCATTTCGATGTCAACTTGACTAAACTTCAAAGGTAAATTGAAGTAGCTAAATTTAATATTTAAAATATAAAGTTTAGATGATTGAAAAATATAGGTGGAATGACCTTAAAGTCCCTCATACGTATTTTCATTTGTCACATAAACCCTTCTACTTAGGACTTTGCCAACTGAACACTTAAACTCGATGAAACTCAACATATTAAATTCCTCTGACCATTGACCAAGCTTATATGGGAATTTAATTGTTGACTTGACAAAGATTTGATTTCACACACAGAAAGTGCATGAAATACCATGTTTGACCCCACCCCACCCCTCCAAAAAAAAAACAAATAAAAAGACCAAAAAAAAATTTAAAATTAAATATATCCCATTTCTCCTATTTCCCAACCACCCTCCCCTTTCATCTCCAATGACCCCTCCTCCATTTCTTTCTCTTTCTTCCTTCCCATCTCCATTTTTTTTCCTTTTTTTTACTTTCTCTTTCTCTCCAAATTACAAATGAAATTGTGCTACAATTTATAAAGTGATAGATCTAATAATGTTTATTTTTTTAGCATCAAGATATTCTTCAATAAAGGAATATTTAAGAGGGCACCAAAATGAAGAAGAAAAGAATGAACGGAATGAAGATGGTGATTATTTTTTCTCTTTCTTCCTTCCCATCTCCAAGGGCACCAAAATGAAGAAGAAAAGAATGAGGAAAATGGAGATGGTGATTATTTTTTCTCTTTCTTCCTTCCCATCTCTATTTTTTCTTCTCTTTTTTTTCACTTTCTCTTTCTCCCCAAATTACAAATGAAATTGTGCTATAATTTATAATGTGATAGATCTAATAATTTTTTTGCATCAATATATTCTTCAAGTTAGTAGTGCTTAGTACATTTAGGAAATAGAAGCAAGTAAAAGGAAAGGACACCAAAATGAAGAAGAAAATAATGAGGGAAAATGGAGATGGTGATTGTAGGTTGGGAAATGAAGATGGTAATTATTTTTATCTAACTGAAAAAAAAGGGAAGAAACTTTTGAAAGAGAAGGGTTGTTGCTATGTGAAAATATGTTTTAACATATCATTTTCTATGTGGAATTTTAAAATGATGTGAAAAATTACATGTACTCATTTGTAAGTCACGCACCATGCTCAGGTAAAAAAAGTGTTTAAAATGTTGCATTTTAGTGGGTATGAGGGTTCAGTTGGCAAAGTCCTAAGTAGAATGATCTATGTGACAAATGGGGACAAGTATAAGGGCCTAATAGGTCATTCTGTCAAAACTATATGAAAAAAGGCTATAAGTTGCAATCTTTCTCATATTAATATGATAAAAAAATAAATTTTAAAATATTAAAATTATTCCAAAAATGAATACTGTTGATTGAGAATAAAAGAAGAAGGAAGAAGGAGAAGGAGAAGAATGAAGAAGAAGAAGAAGAAGAAGGAAGAAGAAAGAGAAGAAGAAGGAGAAGGAGAAGGAGAAGAAGGAGAAGGAGAAGAACAAGAAGAAGAAGAAGAAGAAGGAGAAGGAAAAGCAGAAGCAGAAGCAAAAGTAGGAGAAAAAGAAGAAGGAGAAGCAGAAGGAGAAGGAGAAGGAGAAGGAGAAGGAGAAGTAGGAAGAAGAGGAGGAAGGAGAAGTAGAAGAAGGAGCAGAAGGAGAAGAAGTAGCAGAAGGAGCAGAAGGAGGAGAATGAGCAGAATGAGAAGAAGGAGAAGAAGGAGGACGAGGAGGAGGGTAAGAAGAAGGAGAAGAAAGTAAGAGTAAATTAAGAGCAATCGTGTTTCAATATTTTCATATTTCATTGATAGCTTAATTACACTGTTAAGTATATTTATATAGGGTTATTTAATAACTAACTAATCTTGAAGTTAGTTATAAATAAGTCTATTGATGGAAAAGACAGAAATGACCTTAGGCTAGATAATTCTTCCATTTTTAACACTTTACCTCAAGCTAGGAAGGGAAGAAGATATTACACACTCCTAGCTTGGAATTGAGATAGCTATGTTGAATCTTGGTAAGTCCTTTAGTTAACATATCTATTGGTTGCTCTTGTATTTGAATGTAGCTTGTAGTAATTACTCCTTGAAGTATTTTTTGTCTTATGAAGTAATAATCAACATCAATGTGCTTCGTCCTTTCATGGAAAATAGGATTTGCTGCTATTTGTATAGCAGATTTGTTATCAGTATATACATTGACAGAATGTATTATCTTGTTTCCAATTTCTTGTGTTAAGCCTAGTATCCATATCAGTTATGCTACAACAGCTGCCAGGCTACTAAATTCTGCTTTTGCAGAATTTCTAGACACTGTAACTTATTTTTTTAACTTCCAAGATACCAAAGAGTCCCCCAGTTGCACAAAGTACCTAGTTACTAACCTTTTGGTTTAAGGACAAAATGCCCACTAAGCATCACAATAAGCATTAATATCCTTACTTGACTACTAGACAGTAAGATACCTTCTCCTGGCTAATTTTTAACATATTTCACAACTCTAATTGCAGCTTCCGTATGTGATTTCTTAGGTTCCTAAAGAAACTAGCTTAAAATTTGCACACTGAATGCAATATCGGGTCTAGTCATGGTCAGATAGAGTAGTTTACCAACCAATTTTTGATATTTCCCTTGGTTTGTAGGAGGATTTTTATTTGGTTGCATCTATTTGATATGTTCATCAAATTGTCTTGAGGTAAGTTTCAAATTATTGTCTATAGGAGTTCCAGCAGGCTTAGCTGCTCCTAGTCCTAATTCTGATAACAACTCCAATGCATATTTTCTTTGTTGCATTAGTATCCCTCTTTTGGATCATGTAAATTCTATGCCAAGAAAGTATCTCAACTATCCCAAGTCTTTCATCTTGAAATCTTGTAGTAGATCAATTTTGTTTCCTTTATCAACTCCAAATTATCACTAGTAACCAACATATCATCCACATACACTAATATAAGTGTGATCCCTTTAACATTTCTTTTAATATAAAGAAAAGGATCATACTTACTTTTAACAAAGTCTCACTTTAGTAAGGCCTCTAATAACTTTGTATTTCATTGTCTAGGGGCTTGTTTTAAGACACATAGGAATTTGACTAATCTACATACTTTATTCTCCCCCTGACTTGCAAATCCCTGAGGCGAGTCTATATAGATCTCATCAGTAAGATCCCCATTCAAAAAAGCATTACAGATACCCATTTGGTAAACATACCACCTTTTTCTTGATGTAGTTGCAAGCACTATCTTGACTATTTTCATCTTCACAACAGGAGAGAAAGTTTTTTTGTAATCTATTCCTTCTCTTTAGTTATAGCGTGGCAACTAGCCTAGCTTTAAACCTCTTAATCTCTCCTGAAGACTTAACTTTGTAAACCCACTTACATTCAGTGGTACTTTTTCCCTTTAGGCAAAGTAACAATATCCCAAGTGTGATTGGAGTTCAATGCTTCTATTTCATTCTTCATAGCCTGAATCTATTTTGGATCTTTACTGGCTTCTAAGTAAGTAGATAGTTCAATAGTTGATGAGAAGGCTATTACAAAGCCATATAATCTTTGGAAAAATTCTTATAAGAGACATAATTAGATAAGGAAAACCTCTTTATGAATGTTTAAGAGACAAAATTAGTCATCCATATTGGTGGTTTTTTCCTCTGGTTGATTTTCTCTGACCTTGAATATCATCTTGAGCCATTGTGTCTGCTCATGTTGAACAATACCTTGTGAACCTTTCATTGCATGTTGTGAGGTTGAATTGATTACTACATCCTGTGAGCTATAAATGCATTGAACTAAACAACTATTGAGATGTCTGTTAGCCAGTATACATTGTTGATCATCTATAGGAAACACATAATATGATTTCTGAGTGGACTTGTTCCCTTCTTTGAATGGGAACACATCTTGTCTAAATGAGACATCCCTATTTATAGAGAAACTATCATTTCTTATATCATATAACACATATCCCTTCTGAGTGTCAAAAAACCCCATAAGGACAGTAGGTTTGACTTTGGACATGAGATTGTCATGTTCATTTACAACATTACCATAATACAAACACCTTATGACTTTCTAATGGTCACAGTTGGGTTTCTTTACATATAACCTGTCATAGGGAGTTTGATAACAAATGGATGAACTTGGCAATCTATTGATAATATATACAGCTGCTAAAACACAATATTCCCAAAACTATTGGTGGAAAGATATGAAAAGGGATGTTGCTGAGTATGTGGCTAAATGCTTAGTGTGCTAGTTGGTTAAGGCTGAGCACCAGAGACCAGCAGGACCCTTACAACCAGTTCAGATACCATAGTGGAAGTGGAATGAGATAGCCATGGACTTTGTCTCTTTCATCCAACGATAAACTTAATTCGAATTATAGAATTATAAAGCTACGAAAAATCAAATCCGAAAGAATAAAATGTTGAATAATTTTATAAGAATTTTTGCTTGGAACCTCATTGCTCTTGTAACCTCTAGAATGTGCCTGTATTTTCTCTCAACAACTTCATTTTGCTAAGGTATATATGCACTGGTTATCTGATGAATGATTCCAAGGCTTTTAAACAGACCATCACACAATGAATTAACAAATTCAGTGTCATTGTCTATTCTCATAAGTTTTGCTGTTTTATTGAACTGTCTTCACATGGTTGATAAACTGTTGAACCTATACAAACACATCAGTCTTTAACCTTAATAGAAACACCCATGTAACTCTCGGGAAATCATGAACAATTGTCAGCAAATATCTATTGTTATTCATAGTGGAAACTTTGTAAGGACCCCACAAGTCCATGTGTACAAGATCAAAGCAACATGTAGTCTTAATGCTACAGGTAGGAAATACAGCCTAGTCTGTTTTTTAACAGGACATTTGGTGCACTTCTTTATTCTATCTACTACTTCAGAAATCTCGGCATTCATACTTTCCTAAGAACACTTGTAAATTTATGTCCCATTCTCCTACGACACAACTCTACATCTTTTTATCTTAATATACTACTATCTGTTAATACTTCACTTGCTATTATCTTGCCTGCTTTATTATTATCTTGACCAATCAGTAGATATAGTCCACCATCAACTTTCTCAATTGCTCTCACCTATCTAGTGCAAAGATCCAGGAAGACACAGAAATCAGGGAAAAAATTTATTGAATGCTTCTACTCCTTAGTCACTTTAGACACTGAGAGTAAGTTGTATTGAAATTAAGCTATGTAGAAA
Organism: Solanum virginianum; assembly: GCA_000787875.1. Lineage (NCBI taxonomy): Eukaryota > Viridiplantae > Streptophyta > Magnoliopsida > Solanales > Solanaceae > Solanum > Solanum virginianum. The sequence goes on along the minus strand of DF360464.1, from coordinate 81,476 downwards.
AATTAGGAAGTATATTTTCTTCTGTCAAACAACTTCTACCAATATGAGTAACCACAGTTGTATCACCACTTGGTAGAAACACCTTTGGATGCTCATGTTCTACTATGGATATCTTATCCAACAGGCTTAAATCAGATATCATATCGTTTGTGACTCCTGTATCAATGATCCATTCTTGTACTTTAGAGAAATCTAAGAAGAAATTAGCAATACTTGCCATATTAGCTGCATTTGTCTCTACTGATTCAGTTTGTTTGTGAGTCACATTACTTTTGTTGATCATTCTAAGAATTTGATCATATTGATCTTGAGTAAAGGCTGAGGTACCTATCTGACTTAGTTGAGCCATTTGAAGATCACTTGTTTCAGAACAACCTTGCCTTGGCTTAGGAATAGACCCCTGTCCATCTAATTGATCAAATCACACATTACAGGCAGCATTATTCCCTTCTACTCTTGATTTCTTTTTTGCTTTGTAATTTGAAGAGTAGACAATCAATTTCTAGCAATTTTCTCTGTTGTGCCCCTTAAGCTTGCAAAATTCACACTGAAGAACATAGTTTTTCTTAAATCTTTGACTATGATTTCTTATCCCATTTTTCGCATACATAGCCATGTAATTTCTCAGGGTTGCAATAGATTAGCACGAAGCAACCTAGTACCAGCAGCTACTGCCTTGTGACTCTCATCACTCACAATCATAGCATATACTTGATTGGCTGAAGGTAAAGGACTTATGAGCAATATTTGTCTCCTTGCCTGACTATATGTCACATTTAGACCTATCAAGAACTGAAACAATTTCAATTTTTATAGATGGACTACAAAATCCTTTGATTTTTCAAACTGACACCTAGGAGTAGGCAATAATGCCTCAAATTCCTCCCGCAAGTCTTTAAGTCTTAAGAAATATGTGGATATAGATGTAGTTCCTTGAGACAAAGTGGCTATATCCTTATGCAAATTAAAGGTTCTTGCACCGTCAATTTAATTAAGCCATTCATGCATATCATCCCAGACTCCTTTGGCAGTAAAAGCATACATGATACCCCCTAGAAGTCCTCTAGCTACAGGATTCATTATCCAGGACAACACATTACTCTCTCCCGATGATTCCCCAATTCAGTCGAAAATTTATCTTTGCTTCAAGTTCCATCCCCAATCGCCAATATATTTCTTCCTAGCAACGCTATTTTACATGGATCTATACCAAGTCAAGTAGTTTTCAGTACCTATTAACTGGAAGGAGATGATATGGATCCCGTTAACATCTAAGGGATTGAGGAAGAGAGGGTGATTATAGTCAAGAACACATGCCTGACTTTCAGCTTGGCTTAGAGATCCTGTACCTCCACTTTCATTCGCCATTATTGGACCCTTTCAAAGATCTTGATTCAATAAGTGTTGCCGACGTTTGAATTGAATGAACTGGGCATTGACCAGCTAGAATTTTCCTAGCTCAAGCTCTGATACCATGAAATTATTCCAAAAATGAACACTAAGTTGATTGAGAATAAGAGAAGAGGAGAAGAGAACAAGGAAGAAGAAGACGAAAGTAAGAGTAAATTGAGAGCAACTGTGTTTCAATCTTTTCAGATTTCATTGATAGCTTAATTACACTGTTAAGTGTCCTTATATAGGAATACTTAATAACTAACTAATCTTGAAGTTAGTTGTAACTAAGTCTATTGATAAAATAGACAAAAATGCCCTTAGGCTAGATATAATTCTTCTATTCTTAACAAATATTGGTCAAAGTTCATGTAATTTAATCTCGATGAGTGAATAATGACAAGTAATAGTGAACGAAGGAGGTACAAATTATAGAGACCCATTATTCTCTTTTAGACTGAATAAAGGAACAAATGGCACACTATTTTATTCTTGATTCTTAATATTAACTACTCATATTCTCCAAATTATTTTTCAAATCGAGTAAAATAATATCAATTAATATAAGTATTAGAACAAAATTCTACACTTTTAAAAAAAACGTAAAGTCTATAATGAATAAATAAAGGAAATAATAAAGCTACAAGAATGGATGCAACGTTGCAGACTTGCTATACAAGACATCTGAAGTAGTAGTAATACGTATTGTGGAGCACAAACTTACGTGCAACAGATCACTAAATAACCATAAATAGTAGGAACTTACAATTTTAAAAATATAATAAATTTAATATTAGGAATTTTAATAATTGCTCTTGTTAGGAGGTGCGAGCGGTAAGTTTTAGGAGTTACACAGAGGGGTAAAGGTAGACCGAAGAAGTACTGGGGGAGGTGATTAGACATGATATGGCCGAATTTAATCTCACTGAGGACATAACCCTAGATAGGAAGAAGTGGAGGTCGCGTATTAAAGTAGTAGGCTAATTGGTTGGTAGGGTTAGGTGGTTACCTAGTCATGGGGTTTAGTAGGGTAGAGGAGTAGTAGTGTTCTATAATATGTGGGTCACTATTTATTGCTTATGTGTTAAAAAATTTAACTTTTTTAATTATTTTTTTCAGTTTCTTTTTCTTTTTGCTGTTCCCCTTTCTATTATTTTTTGTCATATCTAGTTTATTCTGCGTATGAGTTTTTGAGACGAGGGTTCCCAGGAAACAACCTCTCTACTTCTATGAGGTAGTGGTAA
>DF360464.1:55057-73892 GCA_000787875.1 Solanum virginianum | reverse complement strand
AAATGATCAAATAGAAAGAGTTTGAATGATATTTTAATTGCGTAAATCGTGAGATTGCATAACTGAATGAAATTTTTTTGCCTCTTTTAAATTTAGTGATATTTTGGCTAGTATCAAGTACTGTTGGAGTATAATTTGAATTTTTGAATTTTTTTTGAAAATAATCGGTTACAACTATTTTTTTTAAAAGAATCAAGTATTGTATCAAGATTTGCTTCTGATTTTCTGTTTTGATTTTTGAACGAACCATCAGTTTTTCTTCTTGTTGTTTTTTCTTAACAAAATCATTTTAGGAGAACAATTTGAATTTTTGAAATTTTTTTGAAGCAAATCAGTTAGGATCAAATGGAAAGAGTTTGCATGACATTTTAATTGTGTGAATCGTTGAATTGTGTAATTGAATGAGATTTTTTTGCCTTTTTTAGATTTAGTGATATTTAGTGATACATATTTGATGATACATATCAAATAAAGTTGAATACCAAAAAAACTAAACAAGAATCAACTTTACAAATTAGAAGTATAAAGTTGAACTTGATACAAGAAAATTTGAAAGTTTGCAACGTGATATAATGAAACTTGATAAAACAAAACTTGATATATCGAATCAAACTTGATACCAGGAAATTAGAAGTATAAAGGTGAATTGGTACAAGCAAATTTGAAAGTTTGCAACTTGGTATAGTGAATCTTGATTCAGAAAAAATTTGATAAAAAGAATCAAACTTGATACAACATAATTAGAGTATAAAATTGAATGTGATACAATAAAATTTGAAAGTTTGCAACTTGCAACTTGATACAGAAAATTAGAAAGGAAATTGATACAGACAATTTGCGACTTGCAACTTCCTCAACTTGAGCCGAAAAAAACTTGATATAATGAATTAAACTTGACACAAGAAAATTAGAAGTATAAAGTTAAACTTGATGCAAGCAAATCTGAAAGTTTGCAACTTGATACAATGAAATTTGATTAAAAAAAATTTGAAATGATGAATCAAACTTGATACAAGGAAATTATAAGTATAAAGTTCAGAGTGATATAGTAAAATTCGAAAGTTTACAACTTGCAACTTGATATAGGAAATTAGATAGGAAACCGATACATGCAATTTGCAACGTGCAATTTGGAACTAAGAATTGTTTATATTAGAACCTTAATTGGACATTAATTTATTGAACACATTTGAAATAGATTGATACATATTGATAAAAGGAGTCTTTTAAAGGATGATTAATTTTAATATATTGATTTGATCACAATTAATCACAAGCTATTTGATTATACTAATAAACAACTTATTCATATATAGCATTAACTTATTCACTTGATAATAATTTCACATATGTGAAAAGTTAATGGTTTTTATATATTATTATTTAAACCAATACTTATTGTAATGTTAATTTGCTTATACAATCATATCTTGTATAAAATAGATAAACAACTAGTGGTTGTGTAGATCAAAATATGATTGTTTAGCATAAATAACGGTGAGTTGTTTAAGCAACTAAGAATTGTTTATACTAGAACCTTAATTGGACATCACTTTGTTTAACACATTTGAAAATGTATTGACACATAGTGGAAAAAGAAGTCTTTCAATGGGTGATTAATTTAATATAATAATTTAATCACAGTTAATCACAAGTTCTTTGATTCTACTAATAAATAGCTTGTTCATACACAACATTAACTTATTCGCTTGATAATAATTTCACATCCTGTGAAAAGTTAATGATTTTGTATATTATTATTTAAACCAATACTTATTGTAATTTTAATTTGCTTATATAATCATATCTTGCATAAAATAGATAAACAACTAGTAGTTTTGTATGTATGACTTCGAAGGTCATTTTTGATATTTTTAGCCAAATTATTGTTTTGCCCTTCCCGAAAGTTGCCTTGAGTCAGTTTTGGTCAAGTCTAAAAATTAGATTTTGAAAATCTTGTGAAAAACATTGGAGTTTAGCTAAAGAATGAGTTTTTAAAGACTTAAAGTTGAAAATTTTGAGTCTTGGGGTCATTTTGAGTTTCGAGTGTCGGATTACAATTTTGTCAATTTCATCAGCACCAAAATGCCGAATCTGATCTAGGAAAACTTGCAAAACTAAATTTGGAGTTAAAACGGATATTTTAGACCCAAAGTTTCATTCTTAGTTTATTTTAGAATCATAAGTTTGACTTTGGTCAACATTCGGAGTTCGGAGGCTAGGATGAAAATCTCGTCAGCTCTAGTGGTTTTGGATGGTGAAACTAATGTTAGAAATGACTTTGTTGTAATTCTTAGAGCTTCCGTGAATATTTTAAGTCTGAAACTAGTTAAGTGCTCTTTCTCGGATTTTAGGCTAAGGAGGTCCCGAACTCGAGTTCTAACAGTTCTATTGAGTCTGGGGCATCATTTTTAGTAGGGTTTCATGTTTGGTTGGTGTTCACGGGGTTCCAAATGAATCCCGAGGGTCCTTTTTGTGTTTTGTTCTATACTGTGTGCTGGTGTGAACTGGTTTCTGGTGCATCATGGTTTCTTCTCCGTGCTCGTGCCTCTGAATCTGTCTTCACAGAAGTCAAGCAGTCTAGATCTCTATATTCGTAGAGCATGGAGAACCAAATCCTTCAAAACCTCCGCGTTCGCGGAGTGCAATGGTCCACTTAGCCTCCGCCTTCATGGATACTTATCCGTATTCACGGAGTGTTACTTATCCTTGTATAGTGAATCATTTTAATGATGTGATTTAAACCCTTTTCCTCCATTCTCAACACTTCAAGCTTTGTTTTAAAGAGGGATTTCAAGGTTTTTCAAGGCAAATCGATTGGTTAACTATTTCCTAACCTATTTCATTGATTTGCATTGTTTAATTTGTATTTTTAATTTATAATTTTGGAATTTTAATGGTCTAGAGCGTCCTTTCATTCGGTTCCCGAGGCTTTCGCGTGCATTTTGGGGCCCTCTATAGTAATTGAGTAGTTCTGAAGTTAGGAAATAAGACCCACATTTGCTTATAATGACTTCGTATGCAAATTTTGAGTGTGTCATTGGATTCAAAATATTGAATTTGGTGTGGTTGCATAGTTGTTTTGCATGCTTTAGATTCCAAATGAGTTTAAGACACCCCGTCGAAAAAATTGAATGAGGAAAGATCAACTTTCAGTTGAGGCATCTAATGTCATGACTAAAGCGATCCTAGCTCACTATTGCGATAGCCGCCCCTTTGGAATGGTTCGCTATAGCGACATTGGTAAGGATTTAAATATAGGTCCAATTCCAAAAGTTCGACCAAGAAAATGCAAAAACATTCCTCAGTTATATCTCAATCATACTTTAGCCAAAAACAGTGATTCAAAAGGCTAAATTGCTTAGAATTTCATGGGGAACATCATGGAATTTTTGGAAATTCCTTTTGGCATGTCGTTTGAGGTAATTATTACTATTTTTGCTGTTGTGTATTGGTTTCAATTTTGGAAACTTTTGAAATTGATTTGTTATCCATTTTGGGTAAGATTTTAGGAAATTTTGGGTCAATTTAATATGCTCTTTCTAGACGTATGTGATGGTATGATTGGAATCTTTGATTGAGTTATATTTGAGATGAAATAGTAATGAAACTACTGTTTATTTATGTTTTTGCTTGCAAGGAGGCATCGTCTTATAAATTTGATAGTGAAAGGATCTTATTGATGTTGTAACAATATTTTGGCAGCTTGGTGACATTGAGAGATTGTCCAAAAAGGTAAACTGCTTACAGAGTGAATTGGGAAGCACATCATTAACATCCAGGTTGGCTATAGTCTCCCCTCTCTTAGAATAAGTTGAATGTGTAAATTCTATTTGGATTGATTGAATAAGGAGCATGGGAATGTGTTAAAGGCCATACATGGTAAATATGAGTACATTAGTTGGTATTTGTCATTGTTTGGGTATCTGTTACCATGTTGAGGGCACTTATGATAGCACTAATCCATGTTGTATCTATGACTGTCTGGGCTGATAGGATGGTTATTTGACCCACTGAGGATCCTTTAGGTCTGATATACTCTTTATCTTTCACTTTCTGATTGCCTACGTACTTTGACTAGCTGGTATTTTCAGAATGTTTGTTTGGCATGCTAGAATACCTATAGCTGATATGTTCACTGCTACTATATTTATGATTGTTTATTATTGCATCCGACTTGAGAGGCGTAGATCCTTGTAGACTGGACTAGCAGACTTTAATTTGTAGAATTGAGCCTTAAACTGGCCATGACAGGACAGAAACCTGAGTATCTATATGATTAGCTAGCTATTTCAAAGAGTTCCTACAATACATCAGATTCTGCTCAGATTTGAGGGGACCGGTAGTGTCAGCTTGAACCTTAGAATAAAGTCTCGTACAATTAAAGGCCCGAGCTTTCCTATACATGATTACATATCCTCTTACTAAAATAGTGTGTAAACGAGGCCAAGTTACTCACTGTATACCCCTAATTAGAGGCTATATAGTTAAAGTTTGTACAGTTAAAGGCTGCTTCATTAGAGTTTGCCTAGTTAAAGGCTATAACATTAACGGCGGTATTGATGGAGGGCATATTGGACTAGTTCGGGCCTAAGGGCTAAGGAAGAGCATTAGCCATGTCTAACCTTATCCCTGTGAAGGCAAGGTCATAGTATAGGTTAAAGTCCAGGTCATAACTTAGGTTAAAGGCCAGGTTTAGCTTGGGTTAAAAGCCAGGTCAGGATATACAGAGTAGATTAAAGGCTTAGTTAGGCAGTTCTATCGAAGCTGTGGTCGTGTGTACATAGTTCGTTTACGAGCTCCATCCTGACTTGACACCTAAACCTTACATCTGTTCACCCTGTCATTGTGTGTAGGTGTACCTTCTGGCCTTATGGGGTCCCAGTTGGCATATAGGCATAGATAGCCTTGCACTCACTTACATCACTACACCATTGTTCTGCTTTGGAAACTTGCACATCCGTCGGCATATGCACCTTATCTTTATGGTTGTATACTTGTGGAGTTATACTTGGTTTATCTCTATTTTATTTATTATTCTTACTTAGTTGGCTTATGATTCCTATTGGGTACCATATTCTTGGAACTCACCCCTACTTTCTGTATTTGTTTTGTGATGCAGGTCCTTGCACGAGCCAGTAACATTGATTCCTCTTGTGATAGCTATCATATTCTGAGATGACTAGTGGTGAGCATTAGACGTCCTTGGATCCTTCCAGTCTCCTTCTATATCAATTTTTGACTTTTGTGATTTGAGACTTGACTAGTATATTATTTTGGTTTTGTATATGTATATAAAGATGTATTATGGTCTAGTATGATGCATTACGTCTATAGTATATGTGTATATGAAGATATATTATTGTCTAGTATGATATATTATGTCTATGGTAGCTCAGTATGGGTGACTTCCAGGTCTTGGGAGGGTGTTTCGTTGTTATTATGTATATATGTCCAATACCAGTTTGGTCTTATGTTAGTTCTTTATTAGACTATTTTTGTTGTACTTATTACTAGCTATTCTAGGCCAAGTTTTGGCTTGCCTATCGAGGTTAAGGTAGGTGCCATTATGACCTATCAAGTTGGATCATTACAAAGACATGTCTAAATCTCACCCTTAAATGAAATACAAAATAGGTGTCTCAAGTCTAGAAAAATAACAAGCTAGAAAGTAAGTAGATTTTTCCCTGAAGCATGAGGATTCACCAAAGGTTTTTAATAGTTACTAAAGGCCAACCGTGTGTTTGAGGAGGAGGAGCATCACATGACCCTACATTGTTAGATAATGTACGTATAGAGGATGCGTTATTACTTGGAATGTACTGTGTATGGGGGTGTAATGCAACAAGGAAAACTATAGGCATTATAATAGATAATATGCATATCCTAAGGAAGAATAAATTCACATATAGAGATGCATGATGAATGCAATTAAACCAAGATTGAGGTAACACAATCATCATAAGGAAACATACATATGTGGAATGGGACCATAAAGAATAAAAAGACCACGTGATCTATGACATGGAACCCAACACAACCCCATACGTTAGAAGGGGAGATTACTTACGAAAATATACTTTGCTCAAATATGACCTACGCAACGATAAGTTTGCATCGCGAATTGGTTTCACCATTGGTAAATTTTTTTTGAACTTTCTCTATTTTTGCTGATGGCATTGGGTAATAACCCGACACCCATATATATGGGAATTCCCTATTATTCCTTCATTTTGAGCCCTAAATCTCACTTAAACTCTCCCAAAATCCTCTCTAATTCTTACCAAATGCTTCAATCAATTTCCAGACTCTCAAGAACCTTTGTTAGAATTCAAGAACCCAAGTAAAGTTCTCCAAGTCTCGTCAAGATTCCTCCATATATTTCAAGAATTTGAGGTGTGTGGGTTCATTTATGGGGATTCTTCCACCCATGAAGTCCAATCCTTCATTTTAATCAAATTTCATGATTTTTAATATTGAATACTTTATGGGTGACCCTTATTATGCATTATAACATGATTTAAGTTTGAATTCTTTAAGTAATGATTTGGTTATGCATAGACACTCATGGGGTTTTAGTATTATGGTGCATTTTATGCTACTAAATCTATGTACTCTATGATGCCTTGAAAAGATATAGAAAGTTTATGGATTTCAGTTGAATTTCATGATGTCCATTATGGAGGTTTTACGACAATGTTGGTGGGTTGTTTTGAATGATTCTTAAATGACTTGATTTCACTTCTCTCATGTTCTAAACTCTTGAATTTCATGGTTTTAAGTATATACACATATACCCACCATGTTTTGATCAAGTTATGTGATAAGCTTCTATGATATTGAAAGTCTTATGGCAAGATAGGCCAATTATAAATGTTATGAATCTTAAAGGGGCTATTATGCATGCTATGAGCTAATGGGAATGTTGTGAAAAATATGAACGATATGAGTCTTTCTTTGATGCTATGAAGCCTTGTTTTGATGAGCTACTCTTAAGAGGATATTATCATATTCTGAGACAATGCACATTGTGACTATGATCATGACTAAGTATTCCTTGGAATTGTTGACCTAGGACCGAGAGGACCTTGGTATAATGCCATTGTCTCTTAGCTAGGTTGCCACCGTGGGATTGTGATTTGCTTATTGCATGATTTATCAAAAAGGGTAAAGTCCCAGTACAGTACATGCATAAATAATAACATAAAAGGGTAGAGTTCCTATAAGGCATCTTATTATATGTTAATCGAAAAATGGGTTGTGCTTATAAGGTTCCTATCACATATTAACCGAAAAGGGTGAAGTCCCTGTAAGGTATTTGTGATACCCTCTCTTCGAGATGGGGAAGTACCTGTTAGGTGAGGGATGTTTAACTTGGTAAAGTAGATCACTCCTTTATTCGATGTGGAGTGAACATGGGGATTCCAAGTAGTAGCTCGCTTGGTCTTATTTGTTGGTTATGGTCCCTTCTCATCTATGTATGATATGTCATATAACTTGATGATTCTTCATCAATATTTTGACTAAGCATTGATCATTCATGTCATATTGAGCCTATATTCGTTGATTATGATTATGTATATTGTTTAATTATGGCTTATGTTCCTTATTTCATTGACTCCCACATACTTAGTATATTTCAAGTACTAATGCATATTTTTTGCCTACACAATCTAACAATACTAGGACTGGAGCTCTTACTCATCCTCCTCCTCTATGTGGCTAGATAGATTGATAGAAGATTGTTGTGATTCCTCCATTTTAGGACATTATATGCTTACTTGCATACTTTTGTTAACACTTTTCTATTTATGGATATTTATCTTTTGAGGGTGAGCCCATGAGATGTCTTAGCCGCCATTCCACTCATGTTAGAGGTGTTGTGGGATATGGATTTGTATGTCCTATTATGTTTATGTAATTATAGAAGACTTTCATTAGCCCTTATCCCCTTTTATGTGCTGATGCTTATTGATGATGAGATTGAAATCTTAAGTCCCTATTGCCTGCATAGTGTGAGTCATACTTACTAGCCCCTTAGACTTTATTTGCTATGTATTCATGCAAATCCTCTTCCTCATAACATCCCCATAGCTTGAGTCCAAAATCCTGCTTCCCCTAGAATTACATGTGGTTGTTTAATTATGCTCCTGCAACCAAGGATGTGTTATATATGTTACAAGGCTTGTTTGGGGTCCCTTGGTGTGCCTCATTTGCTATATCACACCTAGGCCCTAGGCTTGGGTCATGAGAAGCTTGAAATCAGAACACTAGGTTTGTGAACGATCCTTAGAAATCCAACACACCACGTTAAGTAGAGTCTTGTTCATGGTTGTGAAGCGCGTCACAACTATGAGTAGGAGGCTATAGAGCATTTTAGGAAATGAGTCACTTCTTCTTGATCTATGTCGTGCGATAGAGCTAAATCCTTTAAGGTCTATTTCTTAGTCCTATTCGTTACATTTTAGAATATGCTCAAACCTTTTAGAATGGTGGACAAGATGGTAACCATCCCATGTTTGATGGTCAACTTCTCAACAATGACATATCTAATGCAAAGATACACAATGCTTTGGGTGTGGAAAGATGGGGGTACCCTTGGAAGGAATCATGGTGGCACATGTTTGAGAAACACAAGTGCATGCTTTAGGTGTGGCAAGATTGGCCACAAGATTTTTGATTGTCCATATGCTCAAAAGAAAGGTAAAGATAGTCGTCCTCAAGGATATGGTGCTCATGGAACGCAAAAGGCACAAGGTTGTAATAAGGGTGATAGTGTTGCTATTCCTAAGTGTCGAAGGTGTGGAGAACTATAAAGGCATTTGACGGAGAGGACTGGGTGGTTGTTTTATTATAGAAAAATAGGGCACAAAATCCCTGAGTGTCTTTATGTTGATACAAAAGGTAAGAAAGGGTGTCCTCATGGTCAAGCGGTTCCAAGAGGGCAAGAGCAAGAAGGTTCCCAAACTCTAGGAGGAGGTTCATGTGGAAATTGATTCTATGATCTTTAAGAGAGGCAAGAGGTGGATGAGGCACCCAATGATGTTACCAGTATGTTAAAGGTTTTATGATTATGATGTATATGTTTTATTGGATTTGGGTGCCACTTTCTCTTTCATTACTCTATTTGTTACTAATAAGCGTGACGATTATCCCGAATTATTATGTGAAACCTTTGAGGTGTCTACCCCCATTGATAAATCTATTATTGCTAGAAGAGTCTATAAGGGTTGTCTTATGTCAATATTGTATAAAGTCTTGTCTTGTGTTTTTGTTGAGCTTAACATGGTAGATTTTGATATAATTCTTGGGATGGATTAGTAATATGCATATCATGCTTCTATTGATTTTAGAACCCGCAAGGTTAAGTTCTAATTTGCTAATGAGCCCGTCTTTGAGTGGCAAGGTCATAATTTGATAGTTAAGGATGGAGTCATCTCTTGTCTTAAGGCTCGAACGTTGATTTCTAAGGGTTGCATTTATCATATTGTAACGGTTAGAGATGTTGAGTAAAAAGTACCTCCTATTAAGTCAGTTTCAGTGGTTAATCAATTTCTTGATGCCTTTCCCAATGAACTCCGCGGTATTCCACCCCAAAGGGACATATATTTGGTATAGACCTCTTTCCCGATACATAATCCATTTTGATTCCTCTCTACCATATGGACCTGGTGGAATTGAAATAGTTAAAGGATCAATTAAAAGATTTATTGTAGAAGAGTTTATAAGGCCTAGTAAGTCACCTTGGGGTGTACCGGTGTTGTTTGTGAGAAAGAAGGATGGCTCACTTAAAATGTGCATCGACTACTGGCAACTCTACAAGGTTACCATAAAGAACAAGTATCTTTTGCCAAGGATAGATAATCTATTTGATCAACTTCAAGGGGCCAGTCACTTTTCTAAGATCGATCTTTGATCTGGGTATTATCAAATGAAGGTAAGAGAGTGTGATATACCTAAGATGATATTTCTGACTAGATATGTGCATTTTGAATTTGTAATGATATCGTTTGGCCTAACTAATACACCAGTGATATTCATAGATCTTATAAATAGGTCTTTAAACATTACCTTTGACATGTTTGTGGTGGTGTTCATAGGTGATATTTTGATTTACTCTCGGAGTGATGAAGAGTATGTGAAACATTTGAGGGTGGTATTGCAAACCTTGAGGGATGAGAGGTTGTTTGCTAAGTTTGATAAATGTGAGTTTTGGTGTGGTGTCAGGTGAAGGGATTATAATAGATCCTAAGAAGACGAAAGTGGTGAGAAATTGGCCTAGGCCTTTGAGTCTAACAGATATTAGGAGTTTCTTGGGCTTGGTGGGGGTACTACTGGAGATTTGTTGAGGGTTTCTCTTCAAATGCTTCTCCTTTGACAAAATTGATGCAAAAGAGGATAAAATTTGTTTGGACCGATGAATGTGAAAAAAATGTTCAAACTTTGAAAGTCAAGCTTACATATGCTTCTATTTTGGCTCTACCAGGAGGTTAGAAGGGTTTTTGGTGTATCATAATGATTCAAGAATTTGTTTAGGGTGTGTATTGATGCAAAGTGGAAAAGTTATTGCCTGTGCTTCTGGGCAAGTTTGAGTGCATGAGCGTAATTATCCTACCCATGATCTTAAATTGGCGGGCGCGGTGTTTACTTTGAAAATATGACATCATTATTTGTATGGGGTGTATGTAGATGTATTCACTGACCATAAGAGTCTCCAATATGTATTCACCCAAACAGACCTCAATTTGAGGCAAAGAAGGTGGTTAGAACTCCTTAAAAATTATGGCATGAGTGTGCATTATAATCTAGACAAGGCTAATGTTGTTGCCGATGCTCTAAGTAGAGTGTCCATGGAAAGTATGGTTCATATTGAGAATGATAAGAAGGATTTGACAAAGAAAGTACATCAGTTGGCTAGATTGGGGGTTAGGTTGGATGAAATTGAAAATGGAGGTATGGTGGTTGTTGAAGGTTCCAAATCTTCTTTAATTGAAGAGGTCAAATCCAAACAAGACCTTGACTCTATTTTGGTGGAACTGAAAACATTGGTGAAGGATGGCAAGATAGAGGTTTTCTCTCAAGAGGAAAATGGTGTTATTAGGCACCAAGGTAAGTTGTGTGCCAAATGTTGATGGATTGAAAGACTTGATTTTGAATGAGGCATATAAATCACCCTATTCTATACATCCTGATTATAAAAAAAGTGTATAGGGATTTGAAAGAAGTATATTGGTTAGGTGGTTTGAAGTGGGAAAAATTATTTTGTTAGGGCAAGGTCATAATTTGATAGTTAATTTGAAGTAGATGAGGTTGATAAGGGAGAGACTAAAGATGGCTCAAAGTAAGATAAAAAATTCTATCCTGACATTAGAAGGAGGGGTCTTGAGTTCAGGTGGATGCTTGGGTGTTTTCGACAGTCTCGCCCATGAAGGGTGTAGTTTGATTTGGCAATAAAGGATGAATTGATCAGTTGGTATGTAGGGTCTTATATAATCTTAAGACGAATCGGTAAAGTCGCTCGTGAGTAAGAGTTACTAATGGAGATGAGTATGGTTCTAGTTTTTCTTGTATCTATGTTGGGGAAGTGTGTAGGTGACCTACGTTCTATAGTGCTATGGGAGGTTGTGTGCATTGGAGAAGATAACTTGACTTATGAGGACGATTCGGTAGAAATATTTGATAGACATGAAAAGGTTAAGAAACAAAGATATGGTATCTATTAAAGTCCTTTGTGATAGTCAAAAAGGGGGGGTGAATTGAAATTTTAGTCGATACTTGACTGAGTTTAAGAGGTAATCGACTGAGACAATAACTTAAAAGTAAAGCAAAAAGTAAAAGACATAGCGATACATATTGGTTCAGATCACCAATGTGGTGCCTAGTCCAGTCCCCTTGGGTTAGTAGGATTCCTTTATGGTTCAAATAAAAGTTGTTTACAACTCTGATGCACAGATCAGATTTTCTTTTCAACTCTTCTCAAGAAAGCCTTGCCTAGAAAACCTCACTCTTTTTCTCTTTCTTTACAATTGTTCATACTCAAGAGTACAATGCTTTGTAGAGTAGAATAGTAGAGTTTTTCATTCTAGATTATTTTCTCGAAAGTACAATCTACTAAATCTAGGAAGAGGCTAATATATGGGGTACGGAACTAGCTGTTTGGTGTTTACATGACCCAAGGGATTTCTTCCAATCAAGGATATTAAAAGGAAAATCCTTGATTGGGGATGCATCCATCTGGATTGGATGCCTTTCCTTCTTTAGATCTTCAATCAATGCTTGACTTGATTTCTTTTCCTTCTTTAGTTTGTCAATCAACTTCTAATTGATTGGTTTTCCTTTAGCAGCATGATCTTCAGCATTATCTAATCTTCTTCTTTCGTTCCTTTGGAGGCCAAGATCTTCTATCCTTCTTCCTTTGATTTTGTGTGTGATCTTCCTTTCATGCTACAGATTTGAGCTTTCCTTCGGTTTCCCTTTTTGATTGTCCTGCAAATGAAATCATCAAAATAGGTCAAATGCTAACAATCTCCCCCTTTTTGATGATGACATTTAGGGCTGCTATATGGACATTTCCCTATTTGATTTGTTGGATCTCCCTGCCTTTAAGGTGCTGGAGAATCTGAGTAGGCTCCCCCTGAGTTTAGGAATCCTATTCGGCTAAGTCGATTATGAGTGTCCTTGAACCTGTTTTCTCTTAAACAAAGCAGGACAGTACAAAATAGATGCATGCAGTGCAACATCATTGCCAACAAACAATAAACACAGAGACAATAGTGCAATACCATAGTCAAAATAATACCATTGCCAAAATAGATGTATGTAGTAAAACACCATTGCCAACAAACAATTAAACACAAGATAGATAGACAAAATATAGCAGCAGAATAAAAAAGAAGAGGGAAACACAAGCAATTAATCATCAAAAAGGAGAGGTTGTCTCGAGGAAAGATATCCTCAATAATACAGAGCCAAAAAATATTGTGTTAAGGGGAGAGGGTAGAGTGCTAGTTATGATTAAGAAAGTACTTAAGGTGTTGATCATATTGCAGTAGGAAGAGTTATAGGACTTTTCAGAGTCTTTGGAGAAGGTAGTGTAGGCGTTCTAGACGGAGACAACAAGTTCAGTATTGGACGAGTTAACCCCCGAGCTCAGAGAGTCGACTTGTTGGATGAGCTTGTTCACTGACTTTACACCCTTCTTCTTGAGGTTCTCTATCTCCATGCGTAATTTCCCAGGTCCATACTGGAGTCCTTGCTAAGCTAAAGAATCTTTGCCAGAGTGCCCTGCATATCCTGCACAGAGTTGGTTTGAGAGAGAAGTGAGGTTTTGATGTCATCTACCTCCTTCGTGAGCATAGCAGCTGAGTCTGCAGAGATTCTAGTCGACTTGGGTGCTTCAAACTTAACTTTGATAGAGTCTATTTTATGTCACTAGTTGTCGACAAGAGTATATCCCATACTTACAAAGGTGCGGGGAGTCATAGGTGGTGAAAACTTATGTGTCTTTGAAGCTGATATATCTATCTGTGACTCTCTTAGTATCTAGGAAATAAGCAAACGGTAAGGAAGACTGGCAAAAGGGTTGGAATCTTCAGCACTTTCCATCATGTACTCTATTATCCACTCAGCCTAGTTGATCCTGTATTTCTTAAGGAGACAGTACAAGATGAAGACGTCCCTGTTAGAGATGCTGCTAAGAGAGCCCTTTCTAGGGACCAGGGGGTAGCAACAATATGGGCTAGAATTTGATGCTCAAAAATAGAGAGACAGGGCCTAAAATTAGAGGATTCAAGAGATTCCTCAGAGATGAAGGCCCTGGCTTCTTCCAAAGTGACCTCAAAATTATCTGGCCAATTGTTGTTCATGTAGGGGACCTTACTAGAGAACTCATACCCAAAGATGTCCTTGAATAGTTGACTATTGATGACAATGCGTTCCCCTATAACAAGGGTTTCCAGATCATTTCTTTTGCCAGCCCAGTGATGATTTACATAGAACATTTGAATAGCTTCCTCATAGTACTCAACACCACTTAGTCTAGAAGTAGGGAGAGTTCTTGGACTCTCAGATATATACTGACTTTGCAATAACAATCTTCAAGTTGTTCAAGGTTGACCACGTGGCCCAAAACCACCGAACATTTTTTAAAGGTTTCAAACTTGGCCTTGGAGGAGGTATCTCTGAATTTGTGAACTTCGTCTTTGCCCAGGGGTTTAGGAGGGCCAGTATGGGAGTTTTTTAGGGTTTTTTTCTTTTGAGGGAGGGTTTCTTGCGTGAGGAGATGCGAATGGAGGACTCCAGAAGAATCGGAGGAGAGGAAGCCTATTTCCAAAGAGAAACTGTTCTCTGGCCTTTTGTGGAAGGGAATGTTTTTACTTCTTACCATGGTTAAAGGAAGGAGAGAGAGAATCGGAGAAGATAGAAGAGGGAGAGGGGAAGGTGAGAAGTGGATGGAGAGAGATAGAGAATAAATAGAATGGGAGGGGGCACACGGAAGGACGTGTGATAAAGAAGGGGGCGGGGAAGTCGAAGAGTTCGACTGATAAGGTGGTAGAGTCAGTGTAATGATGGGGAATGAGTGGATGAGAAATGGAAGAAGATTTAGAGTAATAAATGCAGGGGATTTTCAAGACTTCAACAAGGAAAGGGGAGGAAACACATAAGAGGAAAAAAGGATAAAAAAATTAACACAAAAAATAAGAAAATCAAAAAAGGAAACGACATTAAAGGAAGAGTTAATGGGGGAAGGGAATAATATTTAAATTTTCTTGCAGATATGAAAATCTTTCTTCATGCAAGGGTTTTGTAAAAATATCGCTAGTTGATTTTCAGTATTGATAAATTTTAAAATAAAATCACCATTTTCCACATGATCACAAATAAAATGAAGCTTAATGTCAATATTTTTAGCTTTAGAATGATTCACAGTGTATTTAGACAGATTTATAGCACTCGTATTATCACAAAACTGAAATAACCCCAAAAAGTGCCCGAAAATGTGCCTCGAAAGTGCCTGAAATCGTAATTTTTATATATCTAAAAATTAGTTTATTATTTTGAAAATACAACTTCATATTATTATTTTGGGGGTCAAATTAAGTGGAAAATGGGTCTAATCCAAATTTTAGAACAACCGTATCAAAATCCAAAAATCGCAAAAACTTTATTTAGGAGGGTTAAATTTGAAGGGACATATCTCTTAGCACACAAAGAACCATGTCGCCCACAACCTATTATATTAAATCCCTTTTAGTTATATTTCCAACGCACTTGCTCTCACCTCATTTCGAGATCGGATGAAGGAGTTATGACCATTTTCGTGAGACCCTCCCGTGCAGTGATGTCATACGGGCACTTTGACGGGCAGTGTGGCCTTGGACGAAGTGTTTTGATTGGTTGGAGTGGTAAAATGCCATTTTTTTGTCTAAGTCATGAAAATACCTTTGAGTTAGCTTTGCAACGCACTTGGTTTCACCTCATTCCGATGTCGGATGAAGGATTTATGATCTTTTTCGTGAGACCCTTTTGGGCATGGTGTCAGACGGACTGCTTGATGGCTAGTGTGGCCTTTGATGGGCCTTTTGGGGCAGCTCGGGTTGGAAAAGGCCATTTTTGGCACTAATGAAGGTGACACGGCTAGTGGCATGGGCTGTGTGGCTCAGCACTTACCGTGGGGATGGCCACAAGGTGTGCCAAAGGAAGCTTGTTGGACTTGGGGAAAATGTGGCTAAGGGTGGTGCCACGGGCACTGTTGATGGGCCGTGTGGAGTGTGACGGCTTGTGGTACCTGGGCGTGTGGTGGCTTGCAGACTTTTTTTGTCTAAGTGAGGTGGGATCGGACCAGTAAACGGTCCGTGTAACACTACACGGTCCGTGAAAGTGGTCGTCTAAGTGACGTTGGTGCTAACTTTTACTTAAGTGTTTCAATTCCATTTTTCTGTCTAAGTCTTGTCTCATGGGCACTCCACATGACCTATGGAGTGCCACATGGTCAGTCCAGTCTCCAGTGATATGATACTTTGCTAATTTTTCCATCCCTTCACTTATGGCGTCTTCATAAATTTTAATTACTTTAATGCCCTTTTTAGACTTCCAATGTTATCCTAATCTTCCTAAAAGACCTAAAAACTATCCCAAAGGAAAAAACTCATTACTCTCATCTCAAATACACTCTCAATTATCTCAAAAGCCTCCAGTCTTGTATATTGAGAAATTTAGTTCATGAAAGTATGGCTATTTTAGCATGTTTTGAGCTTCAAATCTTGGATCTAATGTTAGAATTGATGAGGGGGTTTGATGTGAAAATCTTAGGGGTGTTGCAAGGTGGTGAATAAAGGTTATACTATCGATTTTCTTGTATGATTTCATCTCTAAATTGCATGCTCTTTTACTCCCATTACACACCCCCATGGTATAGGTCCAAAGCATGAGATATGATATGAATGATATTATAATGATAAAATGAGCTTATGTACATGATTATTCCTACATGAGGTATTGCATTAGAGCTTATAATGAGTCCTATATAAAGTGTTGCACTAGATCATGCCCAATCTGGGGGAATAAGAGCCCAGGTAACCATGTGAGGGGTTTATACCTCGCCACCTAAGATGATTGGGGTGTAACCATCATCAACCATGTGAGGGGTTTATACCTCACCACCTAGGATGATTGGGGTGTGACCAACATTAATTATGTGAGGGGTTTATACTTCACCACCTAGGATGATTAGGGTGTGACCAACATCAACCATGTGAAAGGTTTATAGTTCACCACCTAAGATGATTGGGGTGTGACTAACATCAACCATGTGAGGGGTTTATACCTCACCACCTAGGATGATTGGGGTGTGACCAACATTAATTATGTGAGGGGTTTATACTTCACCACCTTGGATGATTAGGGTGTGACCAACATCAACCATGTGAAAGGTTTATAGTTCACCACCTAAGATGATTGGGGTGTGACTAACATCAACCATGTGAGGGGTTTATACCTCACCATCTAGGATGATTAGGGTGTGACCAACATCAACCATGTGAAAGGTTTATAGTTCACCACCTAAGATGATTGGGGTGTGACTAACATCAACCATGTGAGGGGTTTATACCTCACCATCTAGGATGATTAGGGTGTGACCATCATCAACCAACCAAGGTTGGAAAGCCAGCTTGGTCTCTTCTTCACATGTGATATCTTATATGAGTATGATTTACTTAAGCATGTTTTACTTATGCATTGATAATACATGTCATATTTCTATATTATGCCTATTGTCTATCGTTGTGCATTTTGGATTATGATGCTTATCTATTGTTGCATTGTATCCTATATACTTAGTACATTCAAACGTGCTAACGCATACTCTTGCCCATATGATATCACTATGTAGGGACCAGAGATCCTATTGATTCTTCTTGTGGCTAGATGGATTGTTCAAGTTAGCCTTTGCTGCGTCTTCCATTCCGGGACAAGGACTATTCTCTCACACTATGTATTAAGATTCTCTTTACTTTATCATTTACTTATGACTATGAGGTGAGCCCAGTTGTATGTCTTGGCCCCTGCCATTATCTATGTAGTAGAGGTGTTGTTGGACAAAGCTATGTATTTATTCCACGAGTTGATTTTATTATCTATTGACTCTATGTTATGACAAATTCTCCCTTAGTCCCTTTTTTCCTTATTTCTATTCTTCAAATGTCACTTAATTGTTCCGTGACCAAGGATGTGTAATGATATGCTATGAGGCTTGTTTGGGGTTCCTTCGAATTCCCCATTTGCCTTTCATATCTAGGCCCTAGGCTTGGGTCGTGACAAGAAAATAGGTACTTGTTTCATTACCAACTCAAAATCTTCAAGTTGATACATAATCCATAGTAATTGAGTGCTACAACTTCCTCCGACCATGTATTCTAATTCAATAGTTGATAGAGCAACTGAGGTCTATTTTTTGCTTTGCCAGGATATGAGTAATTTGCCTAATAATTGACATGATCCAATGGTGCTTCTTCTATCAACTTTATCACCTGCAAAGTCTGCATCTGAGTAACTCGTTAGAGAAAAAGTAGACGAATTTGGATACCATAGGCCAAGGTTGGTGGTTCCGATGAGGTAGCGAATTATTCTCTTCACAGCAGTCAGATGAGACTCCTTGGGAGTCGACTGGAATCTTGCACATTTGCAAATACTGAATATTATGTTGGGTTGGCTTGTAGTGAGGTAGAGTAGAGACCCAATCATGCCTCGATACATTTTTTCATCGACACTTTTTCCATCTTGATCTGATTCTACGCAGGTGGAAGGGCTTATAGGAGTTTTGTAGGCCTTTCCATTATTCATTCCAGACCGTTTGATTAGCTCTTTTTCATATTTGCTTTGATAGATGAAAATGCCCTATTCGGTTTGTCTAATTTGAAGTCCCAACAAAAATGTGAGCTCTCCCATGAGGCTCATTTCGAATTTTCTTTTCATAAATGTAGCAAAGTTCTCGCACAAAGAAGTGTTAGGCTACCAAAAATAATTTCATCAACATAAATTTGAACAATAAGCAAATTTGAGTTCACTTTTTGAACAAAGAGAGTGGTGTCAATGTTCCCTCTTTTAAAATCATTTTCAAGAAGAAAGTTGCTAAGTCGCTCATATCAAGCTTTAGGGGCTTGTTTGAGAGTTGAAAAACATGATTAGGAAGAGTTGGATCTTCAAAACTGGGGGGTTGTTTGAGAAAAGCCTTTTCTTTAATGAATCTGTTTAGAAAGACACTTTTGACATCCATTTGAAAAAGTTTAAAACAGTAAAAGGAAGTATATGCAAGAAAGATATGAATAGATTCTAA
>DF360465.1:38747-61773 GCA_000787875.1 Solanum virginianum | reverse complement strand
GATGAGAGTAATGAGTTTGATCCTTTGGAATATTGTTTAGGTCTTTTAGAAGTTTAAGATAGCATTGGAAGTCTAAAATGGTCAATAAAATTATTAAAATTTACAAAAAACTTCATACGTGAACGGACAAAAAAATTAGCAAAGTGTGATCTCACTGGAGACTTCACTAGCTGTGTGGCACTCCATGGGTCATGTGGAGTGCTCGTGTGAAGTGCCTTAGTGAAAAAAATGGAAGTTGGGAAACTTGAAAAAACATTTGACGTTTAGTCACTTTGACGGACCACTTCACGGACCGTGTGGTGTCACACGGACCGTGTACTGGCTCGCCCCACCTTACTTGGGCAAAAATATTGCTGGCTACCACACGCCTAGGTGCCACAGTCTGTACCCCTTCATACGAGCTATACAAGGCAGTCGTGGCCCATGCCTTAGCTTCCAATGCCACCCACGCCTAGCCAAGCCTCCTAAAACACCTCCACGCCCCTCCTTATGACCAATGGTGAATCACACGACCCATCCCACTGGTTGTGGACCAAGACTTAGCCTCAATATGCCATTTTCCAGCCCCAAACATTTCCCATGACCCATACAAGGCCATACTGCCCGTATGGGTGCTCGTGGGGCTTCACTGCACGGGAGGGTCCCACAAAAATGGTTATAACTCCTTCATCTGACATCAGAATGAGGTGAAACCAAGTGCATTATGAAGCTAACTCAAAGGAATTTCATTTGACGTGTCATGGGTCACCCAATTCCAAATGTGCTAATTGTTATGCTTGTTTAAAGTTGACCCTTTCATGAACCATCACCCAAAACTCAACTCTTAGAGAAGTCTTGAACTCGTTTAGGTACTATGAGTCTTCCATGAACCTAATACCCCAACCTAACCAAATGAGGCTTGAAACATGGATATATATGAGCATAGAGTTACAGGGTGTCACCATTATGTGTTGTACTTTATGGGCTGTTGTGAGACTATTATGGCACTAAAACAAGCTGCATATGATATGTATATAAGAATGTTTATTAGAAAATAAGATCAGAGGTAGAAAAGTTGAAAGAATACATTAGGGTTGATAATTACACGCTTGCTATCCGTGCGTTATTTTTTTTTATGAAATTGGGCTGCCAAGATGTGTTTATTAGCTGCTAATACTAGTTTTATCACCTACTCTATTGTAGATAAGTATTTGGGGGAAAATGAAGTTACTTTAAGGTAATAACGAGGTCATACAATGAGGTATGTAAGGCTACTCAATTTTGTACTACTTGGCATGAAATCTAGATCCTTTCTTAGCACATAAAGATACTTACCAACTCCTATATAACTAATAACCATGTCTCCACTCTATCACATATTCATATGCTCCCACACATAGTTATTTTCAAATCTGCATACATACTTGGATACCAAGATACATGGGTTCTTATTGCTAAATAAAGTTCATGAGTTGTTTTATCTCCTACACATTTTATTATTTGTGTAACCTACTCCTTTCACTATGCTATTGTCTTGTATGGTCATTTACATATCACAGGTCCTATGACTCCAATATTATGATCACCAAAAAAATCATCTCAAAAGTAAATAAAAGATAAAGTAAGTTGCTTATTGATGGGTGGTATCCCAAGGGTGGGAGAATCATCTAACATGGGTGGATCCCATATTACCGGGGAAATCCCAGGGGTGAAAGAAAATCCTAGCATGGGTCAATCCCGATATTGATTTACCACTGATCATCTGGTTATTTGTATTATATGTTGTGCACAGATTATATAGTAAAGAAAGGTAAAGTAATAAAAAGGATATAAAGTACATGATTCCACAATATGAGTAAAGGCGGTCTCTTATCCTTACACCAGTGCATGATTTCAGTTAAGTTCTTGCTTTATATACAGTACTTCCTACCTTACATATTCAGTACATTATCATGTATTAACGTCCCTTACGGGGGACCTGCATTTCATGCTGCATGTACAGGCACTAGTATATCTCCCCAGTAGTAGTACAAGATATCCAATTGCTATTACTGAGCTCCAGGTTGCTTTGGGGCTTTGTGTCTCTAGAGCTTGTATTTTTTTATTGTACGGTTAGTCATGAGACTGGGCCTATCCTGACCCTTATCAGATGTTATTCCTTATCTAGAAGCTTTATAAACAATGTAAAGTGTGGTCATGTCTTGTACTTTAGACATTGTGGCTCTAAAGGCCTTGGCATATGTATTTCCTTTTGGCTTGTTATTATTGCTTACTTTCTTGAATGCATACTGAATATGGAAAACCCTTATAACGTTCATAGAATGTGCATGGTTATATGTTGGTTCTTCCGAGCCTTATCGGCAATGGGTGCCAGTCCGCTTTAGTAAAACTTTGGGATGTGACAAAAGTGGTATCAAAGCTGATCATCTTAAGGAGTCTGCAAAGTCGTGTCTATGTAAAGTTTTATTTATGGATGTGTTGTGCACCATATTTATAAGCAGGAGGTTATGTGGCATTTAGGAGTTGTCACTTTCTTTTCATTCTTTAGATCGTATCATAGAGCCAAGTGTTGTAGATGGATTTTGTCTAACCTCTAAATTGTTTTGTACAACAAGTATGCCAGAAACCAGGAAAAACAAAGGCAAAGGCAAGGAAGTAGAAATGGTAGTTAACATACCCAGTTGGATGAGGCAATGAAAGGAGGCTCAAGATGAATCTCTATCACAGACATCTCCAAGTCCTCCAGCTCCTAATGAACCAGGAAGTAGTGAAATTTTCCAGAACCACCAATTGATGCTGCCATGCAGGATCTGAGAAATGCAGTCCAATTATTGACTCGTATAGTTGCTGGCCAAGGTTAAAGACAAGAAGGCCTAGTTATAGGTACAGGTGGTGAGAATAGGGCAGCTAGCACAAGGATACGTGACTTCTTTAATTTGGACCATCTATTCTTTATCGGGTCAGATCCTAATAAAGATTCACAGGACTTCATTGACCAGATTCAATGCACTTTAGATGTTATACATGTGAGTGGTACATAAGCTGTTGAGTTAGCTACATATAGGTTGAAGGGTGTGGCTATATTGTGGTATGAAGCTTGAAAGAAATCCAAGGATATAGATGCACCTCCGACTACCTAGAAAGAGTTCAAATAGGCATTTCTTGACCATTATTTGCCATTAGAGATTCGAGAGGCCCATGCAAATCAATTCTTGAATTTCCACCAATAGAATATGAGCATGAGAGTGTATAGCATTCAATTCAATTCCTTAGCTAGGTATGCTTCTAGTGTAGTTAATACTATGGCAGATAGAGTTCATCGATATGTGGATAGGTTGGATCCATATCTGGTTAGAGATTGTAGCATTGCTTCTTTGAATAAAGACATTGATATAGCTAGGATGCAAGCTTTTGCACAAAAACTGGAGGATTAGAGGCAAAGAAGAAGGATATAAGAATTAGAAAGGGGGCAGTTGAAACGATCCCAAAAAGTGTCCAAAAATGTGCCTCGGAATGTCCAAAATTTTAAATTCTATATATCTCAAAATTCATGCATGATATCAAAAATCTGACTTTCTATTCTTGTTCAGGGGATCAAAATTAGGGAAAAAATGGTCTAACCCCAATTTAAGAGCAAATTATTAACAATTTCATTTTTCATAACTTTTGTTATCCAGAATCGATCCGCGATAGTGCCGTAATGCACAGTTGTCACGAATGTGTATTAACTTTGCCTACGCGGCAACTTTGTGTCGCAGACCAGAAGCAAACTTGTGTATTTTGTTGCTAGTAATTTTTATCTCGATCCAAGACTTTTGGGTGTTGGGCCTAGGTGTTCCCAAATGTATTTTTACCTATACTTAGCCATATTTCACCCTAATATCATCCTAAACATTCCCCAATATCCTCCCATACACTTATCCATAATTTAGTACTCCCAAATTCAAGTCTCAAAATCCTCATTTGGAATTAAGGATTTCCTTCAAGGTTCAAGCCTCCATTTTTAATCTTTATCAAGAGCTTCCTCAAAGCTAAGGTATGTGAGTTTTAGCTATTGGGTCCTTCCACCCATGGTGCCCTAACCTTATTTCTACTCCATTTGCATGATTTAAAGTTGATTTTTCAATTAGATTTACTATTATGAATATGTCTATGAACTATGTTAAATTTATATAAAGTTGTGACTGTTTTACTATGTTTTGAGCTATAAATCTTGGATCTATTGTAAGATTTAATGAGGGTTTTGATGTATATTGCTTGAGGGTGTTGCAAGGTGTTGATTGATTGTTTTACAATGGATTTTCTTACATGATTTCATCTCTATGTTTCATGGTTTTATACTAGCATTACACACCCTCTAAGTGTTAAAATGTTCGGATATGGTTTCTTGAGAAATTGAAGGTCTAAAGCACGAGATATGATATGAATGATATTATGATGATGAAATCAGCTTATGCATATGATATAATCTATAAAAAGTATTGTATTAGAACATGCCCGGACCGGGGGGGCTAAGAGCCCAAATAACTTAGTTGAGGGGTTAGTATCTCAAACACCAGGGTGGCAGGTGAGATTGCCACTAAAGTAGATAAGGGGTTTGTACCTCATACACTAGGGTGATAGGTGCAACTATCACTAACCTAGATGAGGGGTTTGTACCTTACACACTAGGGTGATGGGTGATATTATCACTAACTTACCAAGGGGTTTGTACTTTGGAAGTCTAGCTTGGTCTCTTCTACACATATGATATCCTATATGAGCATGAGTTACTTAAGCATGTTTTACTTGAGCATTGGTCATACATGCCATTAGCTTGGTCTCTTCTACACATATGATATCCTATATGAGCATGAGTTACTTGAGCATGTTTCACTTACACATCGATCATACATTCCATATTATTATATTATGCCTATTGCCTATTGTTATGCATTTTGATTAAGGTACCTATCTCTTGTTGCATTGCATCCTACATATTTAGTACATTCAAATGTACGAACGCATCCTCTTGCCTACATAATATCACCATGTAGGAATCGAAGCCCAAGTTCATCATCCTCCTCCTCCTCCATATGGCTAGTTTGGTACTACTCAAGCTAGTTGATGAGTCCACCACTTTGGGGACCTTAGTCTATGTTGCTCTTATTATGTATTGAGACACTCTTCTTTATGTTCTATTTTGACTATGAGGGTGAGCCTGGATGCTTTGTCTTGGCCCCCGCTCTTATCCATATGTCAGAGGTGCTTGTTGGACATATCTATGATATGAGTTTGACTATTTTCTCTTGATTATGAAGTTATGCAAGCTTTTTCCCTTAGCCCTTTGCCTATATGCTTACTCTTTATGTCTTTTATATGCTTTCGCAATCGATGATGTGTAATGATAAGTTAAGAGGCTTATTTGCGGGTTCCCCATTCGCTGTGTCACGTCTATGCCCTAGGCTTGGGTCATGACAAACTTAGTATCAGAGCACTAGGTTGACAGATCCTCGGAGTCCAGCACAGTGCGTCAATTAGAGTCCTTTTCATGGTTGTGAAGCACATTATGACTATGAATAAGTGGCTATGAGGCATTTTAGGAAATGGTTCCCTACTTCTTGTCCTAAGTTGTGCTATAGAGTTATGGTAAGTTTTCCCCTAACGATTGTTCTTTGCTATGCTAGATCATGCCACACACTAGAGGAAGAAGGGCCCTAACTCTCAAGGAGCAACCTACCAATGGTGAGCACCAGGATGCTCTCATTATGCTTGCCCAAGTTGTGGCTAACAAAGTCAATCAAGGGGCCCAAGCCCCTCATGCTACTACCCTAGAAGCTAGGGTAAGGAACTTCATGAGGATGAATCCTCCAGTGTTCTATGGGTCAAAGGTGGATGAAGATCCACAAGAGTTTATTGATGAGGTCTACAGGATGTTGAATATCATGGGTGTTGGGCCAAATGAAAAGGCAGAGTTGGCGATGTACCAACTCAAAGGGGTAGCCCAAATATGGTATGATCAATCAAAGGGTGAGAAGGGAATTGATAATGTGGTGCTTTGGGAGGAATTCAAATTAGCTTTCCTTAATCATTTTTTTCCTCTTGAGCTTAGGGAAGCTAAGTTGGTGGAGTTTATGAAATTGAAACAAGGTTCTATGAGTGTGAGGGAGTATGCCCTCAAGTTTAATCAACTTTCAAAGTATTCTCCTTATTTTGGTGGCCGATCCTAGATCTAGGATGAATAAGTTCGTGATGGGGGTATCCGACTTGGTAAGTAACAAATGTTGGTCCGCCATGCTAATTAGTAACATGGACTTGTCTCGGTTGATGATCTATGCTAAGCAAATGGAGGAGGAGAAATTAAGGAAGAGGAGGGGGCATGAGGCAATAGGGCTCGATTTAAGGGTAAATTCCAAAAGGGTGCTAGATTTCATCAAGGCCAAGGGTCTTCTCATGCTACTAATAGGAGTTTCGCCAATGACTTTCCTAGGCATGAAGGTATTGGTGGTGTGGTTCCTATTGATATGTGCCTTAAATATGGAAGGAGCCGTGGAGGCCCATATTCGAAAGGTTCTAATACATGCTTTGAATGTGGGGAACTTGGTCACAAGAAGGTGGATTGTCCAAGAAACCATGGCAAGGGCCGAGGTGCAAATACGATTCCATTGGGTAGAGGTAGTCCTCAAAGTGATGCCCCAAGGCACATTAGTTTTATGCTCTACATGGGAGGCAACGAGCTGGTGAGGTTCCCAATGTTGTTACCGGTATGTTGAAAATCTTTGAGTTTGATGTATATACTTTGATTGATCCGGGTGCCACTCTTTCCTTTGTTACCTCTTTTGTTGCTAAAAAGTTTCATGTTGACCCTGTTGCATGAGTCATATGAACTGTTTACTCCTATTGGTGCCTGTATTGTTGCTAGGAAAGTTTATAGTTGTCCTATTTGCATTCTGCATAAGTTGTTGCCTTGTGATCTTGTTGAATTAGATATGGTAGATTTTGATGTCATTCTTGGGATAGATTGGTTGCATGCCTACTATTCTTCTATCGATTGTAGAACCCGTAGGGTCAAGTTTCAATTCTCAAATGAACCTATCCTTGAGTGCGAAAGTCAAGATGTGATGGTCAAGGGTAGATTCATTTCTTGCATTGAAGCCCGTAAGTTGATCTCTAAGGGGTGTCTTTACCATCTCGTGAGGGTTAGGGATGTGGATTCTAAAGTTCCTTCTATAAAGTCAGTTCCGGTTGTAAATAAGTTCCTTGATGTCTTCCCAAATGACCTTCTCGGTGTCTATCCCGAAAGGGAGATAAATTTTGGCATAGATCTCCTTCCAGATGCTCAACCCATTTCTATTCCCCCTTATTGTATGGCCCCGATAGAGTTGAAGGAGTTAAATGAACAATTGAAAGATTTGTTAGAGAAGAGATTTATTAGGTCTAGCCAATCACTATAGCATGCACCGGTGTTATTTGTAAAGAAGAAATATGGGTCCTTTAGAATGTGTATTGACTACCAGAAACTCAATAGGGTCACTATAAAGAATATGTATCCTCTTCCAAGGATTGATGATTTGTTTGACCAATTATAAAGGGCTAGCTTTTTCTATAAGATTGATCTTCGGTCCGGTTATCATCAAGTGAGGGTGAGGAAGTGTGATATTCCCAAGATGGCCTTCTAGACTAGGTATGGCATTATGAGTTTATGTTGATGTCTTTTGGGTTGACCAATGTACCGACCATCTTTATGGACCTAATGAATAGGGTCTTCAAACCTTACCTTGATTCCTTTGTTGTTGTCTTCATTGATGATGTATTGATCTATTCACATAGTAGGGAAGAGCATATGGGGAATTTGAGGGGTTTGTTGCAAAGATTGAGAGAGGAGAAATTGTATGCTACATATAACAAGTGTGAATTTTGGTTGAAGGAGGTTGTATTCATGGGTCATGTGGTGTCGGAGGATGGTATAAAAGTGGATCCTAAGAAAACCGATGTGATTAGGAATTAGCCTAGACCATTTACCCCGTCGGATATTAGTAGTTTCTTGGGGCCTAGCGGCTTATTATAGAAGGTTTCTGAATAGGTTCTCCTCCATTTCTTCCCCTATGACAAAATTGACTCCAAAGAAGGTTAAGTTTGTGTGGACCGATGAGTGTGAGAAGAGCTTCCAAACATTGAAAGACAAGCTTGTGTCCGCTCCCATTTGTCACTATCGGATGGGGTTGAGGGATTTGTGGTGTATTATGATGCTTTCCTGGTTGGTTTGGGTTATGTGTTGATGCAAAATGGGAAAGTCATAGCTTATGCTTCTAGACAACTCAAGGTAGATAAAAGGAACTACCCTACCCATGATCTAAAGTAGCCTCCTTTGTGTTTGCATTAAGGATTTGGCGTCACTACTTCTATGGGGTGCATATGGATATGTTCATCAATCATAAGAGCCTCTAATATGTCTTCACTCCAAAAGATCTCAACTTGAGGCAAAGGAGATGGTTAGAACTTCTTAAAGACTATGATATGAGTGTGCACTATCATCTGGGTAAGGCAAATGTGGTGGTAGATGCTTTGAGTAGGGTGTTTATGGGTAGCCTTGCCCATATTGATGGTGGTGATAGAAATGTCTAGGTGTGACACCCCGTAACTCTATACTCTTATGTATCCATGTTTCAAGCCTCATTTGGTTAGGTCGGGGGTGTATTAGGTTCATGGGAGACTCTTAGTACCTAAATGAGTTCAAGACTTCCCTAAGAGTTGAGTTTTGGATGTTGTTTCATATAAGGGTCAAATTTAAACTAGCATAACTCTTAGCACATTTAGAACTGGGTGGACCAGAACATGTCAAATGAAAATCCTTTGAGTTATCTTTGTAACTCACTTGGTTTCACCTCATTCCAATTTCGGATGAAGGAGTTATGACCGTTTTTGTGAGAGCCTCCCGTGCAGTGATGTCACAAGGACACTTTGACGGGCAGTGTGCCCTTGGACGAACCTTTTGGATTGGTTGGAGTGGGAAAAGACCATTTTTTGTCTAAGTCATAAACTCCCTTTTAGTTAGCTTTGCAATGCACTTGTTTTACCTCATTCCGATGTCGGATGAAGGAGTTATGATCGTTTTCGTGAGACCTTCTTGGGCATGGTGTCAAACGGACTGCTTGACGGCTAGTGTGGCCTTTGACCGGCTGTTTGGGGCATTTGGGGTTGGACAAGGTTATTTTTGGCACTAAGGCAGGTGATATGGCTAGTGGCATGGGCTGTGTGGGTCACCACTGACTGTGGGGATGGCCACTGGGTGTGCCAAAGGAAGCTTGTTGGAGTTGGGGAAACTGTGGCTAAGGGTGGTGCTATGGGCACTGTTGATGGGCTGTGTGGAGTGTGACGGCCCGTGGCACTTGGGCGTGTGGTGGTCTGCAACATTTTCTTGTCTAAGTGAGGTGTGACGGACCAGTACACGGTTCGTGTAACACTACACGGTCCGTGAAAGTGGCCGTCAAAGTGACTTCGACGCTAACTTTTTCTCAAGTGTTCCAATTCCATTTTTCTATCTAAGTCTTGCCTCACGGGCACTCCACATGACCCCAGTGAAGTCTTCAGTAAGATGACACTTTGCCAATTTTTGCATCCGTTCACTTATGACGTCTTCGTAAAATTTAATTACATTAATGCCCTTTTTATACTTCCAATGCTATCCTAATCTTCCTAAAAGACCTAAACACTATCCCAAAGGACTAAAACCTCTTTTAACTAGTATTACATGATTTAAAGTGGAGTTTACAAATGGGTTTACTAGGATGAACATGTTTATGAACTATGTTAAAGCTATGTAAAGTTATGACTATTTTGCTATGTTGTGAGTTATATATCTTGGATCTATATTTGACCGGAAATCTGAATCTGTATATCCAATGGGTACAAGATTTCCAGGATTAAAAATAAACATGTAATCCCTAGTCCTTTTTAGATACTTGATTATATGCTTAACTGCTGTCCAATGTTTTGGTCCACGATTAGACTGAAATCTACTAACCATGCCTACAGCAAAACAGATACCTGGTCTAGTACATATCCTCATAGCAGAAGCATAAGAGACTGCCTTTATTCTCTCTGTCTCATCAGTCGTTTTAGGTGACTGATCCTTTGATAAAGTAATTTCATGTCAAAGGAAGAAATCCCTTTTTGGAATTTTGCATGTTAAACCTACTCGCATAAGCTTGATCCCAAGGATATGAGCCATTTCTCCCAAATCCTTTATATCAAAATGAGACGAGAACCATTCTTTGACCAAATTCAACATGCTTATATTGTTTCCTATGAGAAAAATGTCATCTACATACAGAATAAAAATGCTACTCTATCTCTCTCCTACTTCTTATAAATGCATGATTCATTTTCAAGTTGATCAAAACCAAATGTCTTAATCGACTTGTCAAAACAAATATTCCATGACCTAGATGCTTATTTCAATCCATAAATGGATCTTTTAAGCTTATAAACCATGTGTTCATTGCCACTTTCTATGAAGCCCTCTGGTTGTGCCATGTTGATGCACTCATCAAGACTTCCATTTAGAAAGGCCGTCTTGACATCCATCTACCCGATCTCATGATTGTAATGAACAACTATGGATAAGAGAATTCTAATGGATTTAAGCATGGCAACCGGCAAAAAAGTTTCCTCGTAATCAATTCCTTCTTTTTGAGTGAACCCTTTCGCAACAAGCGTAGCCTTAAAAGTTTTCAACTTTCCATCCACACCTCTCTTTTTCTTGAAAATCTACTTACACCCAATAGGTTTAACACCCACGGGTAGTTTTACAAGATCCCAGACTTGATTAGAGTATGTTGACTCCATTTTAGATTTCATAGCAACAATTCACATGTCAGCATCTATATCATGTAGAGCTTCAGCGTAATTTAATGGTTCTGTATTAGGCTCTTCAATGATTCTATCATATGATTCACCCAAGGGTGTAAGTCTTTCAGGCTTGCTAATAATTCCTCCACTATGATGACTAGCCACTACATAACCTGCTACTTCTTGAACTAAGTTCGGAACACCCTGAATATCCTCCAAAATAGATTCCTCCACAACAGCCGATTGTCCAACATTGCTCCCACTGGTTTGTGGCATTTAAATATCAGGAGTTGGTGCTATAGCATATTCTTGTGCTGCCTTAGCCACAATTTCGTACTTATTGATGTCACACCTCAGGAGGGTACCCAAGAGTGTCGGCACCTAAAGACTATTGCTAGTCCCCAAGTGAACCACTTAGCCTCATCACATTCATCCCATTAGTAAACCTCTACAAATCAGCGGAAGATAATAGGAAGTAAGTGGACATATCTCATCTAGTCTTAAATAATAACATAAATGGATAGCTAGTAGAAAGAACTAGCTCACAATCTTAATAATTAACATCCAACTCTAGTATCTAAAGCCTCTATCACTATTAGGTGGTGCCAATGACAGACTCATAGCTACCTCAAATTAAAATAAAGCTAAGCAAATCTAACTCTAAAGCAAGATGATATGTATAGTAATGAATCCTTCGAAGTAGGGGAGGCTCACCAATCAACTGAACATCCAAAGATCCTTAACGATGTGCCTGCTGATGATCTCTATCTCGTGTATCTATATCATAAAATGATGCAGCACCAGAGTGGCATCAGTACGTGGAATATACGGTATGTAAAATAACTGAATGGAACTAAAACAGATAGAATAATATAGAACAATATCAACTCGACATAGTACTCAAATAACATGTCAAATGTCCATCTAAGCAAGAATAAAGTGTAGACAAGTGACCCATCAAGCAACTCAACTGAACTCAATAGAACTCAACTAAACTCAACTAAACTCGACTCGACTCAGAGTTCTCACGGTGGGAACTTTTGAGAGTTTCTCTTAACTGACAACAACCACTTATGAGCCAGTAGTTGTACAATAATCATGCTGATGTTGCCACATGTATTCTATACTTACTAGGTACAGAACAAATATGATCCACAAGGAATCAAAAATCAGTCGTCCTCTATTGTTTCGGGGATGTAAACTTGAGAGGGGACCATGAGATGTGATGGTTCACTCCTCTCCTACGCTGAGCTATCATAGGGAATAAGTGCAAATAGGACTCACTCTTACTTATTTTAGTGCTCGATACTCCTCCCAAGACTCAATGCTCATAAGACTCCTCCTCCTCATCTTATGTAGCTTTATAGAGGCATTCATCATCTCAATTAGTCTCATGGAGACTCTCAAGATCATATTAACTCAAACTTAAGGGTCCTCTATTATTTCAGGGACTTTAACTCATCTTAATTGACTCAACTCTTATTTAAGAACTCAAGGACTCAGGTCATTAATTAGAAGAAGTCAGTTAGACAGAACTCAAATATGAAGACTAATGGGATCATCAAGCTCGATTAACTCAACCTCATACTTACATCAAGACTTCACTCAACAACTCAAACCAAGGCTCTAGACTCCATCCCTAGGTTCATTCATTCATGCTTTTACAAATTAACATATAGGGTTTATGCAATATCTCATGAAATGTATTCAATTTAAGAAACAAGTTTATGATGATCATCAACATATGAAAATACATGTAATAAATATAATTTTCAATGAATTAATTAAGAATCATGTATATAGACTCAAAAACTTTCAACTCTCATCTAACACCACCTATAGGGCACATGAGAGGACAATCTCATGCTTTTAGTTTAGCCTTACATACCTACGATGAAGCTTTAATGATAAATCTTCAAGAATTCTCCTTGAATTTCCCCCAATCAAGCTTCTCTCTTCTCTTCTCTCAATACCTAATCTTTCAAGCATAGTGAAAAGGACTTAAAATGGGGTTTAAGATCCTATTTACTCATCAAAATGACCTAAATTGATCATTTTTTGAGTTTAGGAGGAGGTGGAAATTGATCGGAATGCCCCTTAATTTAAAAAGAAAAAGTTCATCCCAAAATTGCCCAATCTGCATCGTGGACTGGGCGCGGACATGTACAATTTCCTTCTGAAATTTCCCATTGAAAATTAAAGGAAAAAAACAAGTGTTGGTCTGCATCCTTGGTGGGTCGAGCCTTTGGTGCCCACCGACACTATTTCATAATTAATTATGAAAAATTATTTTTTTGACTCGATGGCTCTAAAATTCGAAAAAGACTATTTTTCTACTCAATTTTTCGTGCTGATCGCAAATTCGATCTCGAATTTTCCATCAGAGCTTGGGAAGATGCGTTTTGCGTATGATTTCATTCTAGGGGTATTTTGGTAATTTTATCGGTTGTTACATCATCTACTCCTTAGGATCATTTATCCTCGAATGATGAGTAAAGGTAGATATCAAGGCATGAATAGACTCAAAACTCATCTCATCATTCACACCTATTAATCAAACTCTCGATTCTATCTCAAACATCAATAAATTCTATTCGTACTCAGGAATAGACAATCAATTCAAGATAAGACAGTTAATTTAGTCAAAGGTAAGGAAATTTACCTTTAGATATTTCACTTTCATCTCTTCCTCAACTTCCCATGTGGCTTCCTCAATGAATTGATTTCTCCACAGGACCTTAAGTGAAGCTATTTCCTTAGTTCTTAACTTGCGGATTTGAAGATCAAGGATTTGGACCAAAATTTCTTCATAGGTCAAACTATCCTTCACTCCAATTCTCTTCATAGGGATTACCAAGTTAGGATCCCCTAAGCATTTCTTTAACATCGACATGTGAAATACCAAATGGATTCTGTCTAACTCAAAAGGAAACCCTAGTTTATAAACGACCTTCCCAATCCTCTTCACAATCTGATATGGTCTAATATAGTGTGGACTCAATTTACCCTTCTTCCCAAATCTCATAACACCTTTCATAGGTGACACTTTTAAGTATACCTAATCATTTACCTCAAACTCTAAGTCTCTTCTCCTCACATTAGTATAGGATTTCTGCCGACTCTGCGTAGTCTTCAATCTTTCTCTAATGACCTTAACCTTCTTCATTGATTAATGGAAAATGTTAGGCCTAATAAACTCTACTTCTCCAACATTGAACCACCTAATTGGTGATCTACATCTCCTCCTATATAGCGCTTCATAGGGAGCCATCTGAATACTTGAATGATAACTATTATTATACGCAAATTCAACCAGTGGTAGGTGATCATCCCGATTCCTCTTGAGATAAAGAACACAAGCTCTTAACATATCCTGTAACGTCTGAATTATACGCTTGGCTTGACCATCTGTCTGTGGATAAAAAGCTATACTCAAATTCACTTTCAGACCTAATCCTTTGTAGAATGATCTCCAAAATTGGGAGGTGAATTGAGCTCCTCTGTTTGTGATAATAGAAAGGGAACCCTATGAAACCTCACAATCTCTTAGATGTAAAACCTAGCGTCCTCCTCTGCAGAGTTAGTTGTTTTAACTACTAAGAAGCAAGCCAATTTAGTTATTCTATCCACAATTACCCATATCTAATTGTGTTGCTTCCTCGACCTTGGTAGACTAGTAATGAAGTCCATATTGATCATCTCCCACTTCTATTCTGGAATCTAAAATTTCTGAGCTAATCCACATGGCCTTTGGTGCTCAACTTTCACTTGCTAATAGTTTGGGCACTTTGAGACAAATTCAGTAATATTCCTCTTCATTCCACTCCGCCAATAAACTTCTCTCAAGTCATGGTACATTTTGGTAGAGCCTGGATGAATGAAATATCTAGTGCTATGAGCTTTAATATGATTCTATTATGAATAACATCAACACCTTGGACGCACAATCTACTCTGGTATCTTAACACCCCTTATCCCCCTTTTGAGAAGACCATCACTTTCTGTTTGTGGACAACCTCCATCAATTAGAGTATGACGAGATCTCAATCTTGATTTTCTTTCACCTTTGCCACCAAAGATGAAGTAGACCCATTCTAAACATTAACTCCTCCCTCATTATTCTCCTTAAGTTGGACTCCTAATCAAGCTAATCAATGCACTTCTTTGGCTAGCTCCTTCTTTCCTTTCTCTACATGGGTTATGCTACCCATTGACAACCTGCTAAGAACATCAACAACAATGTTAGCTTTTCCTGGATGGTAGAGAATGCTTATGTCATAATCCTTGAGCAACTCCAGCCATTTTCTCTGTCACAGGTTAAGATCTTTCTGACTGAAGACATACTGCAAGCTTTTTTGGTCGGTGAACACATCCACATACACACCATACAAGTAATAGCGCTAGAATTTGAGTGCAAAGACCACTGTTGCTAACTCAAGATTATGGGTTGGGTAGTTCCTCTTATGAATCTAAAGTTGTTTGGAAGCACAGGTTATCACTTTCCCACTCTGCATCAATACACATCCCAATCAAACTCTCGAAGCTGACAAGAATTTTGCTGAATGCCTCTCAAAGTGAGAGTCTTTCCATTATATAGAGAATATACACAATACATATCCCTAAAGATCCATTTTCCTTTCCCTATAGATCAGCTACTCAATCCTTGTAAATCTTTCACTAAAATCCCACTAAATCTGCTATGTTATCCCACCAAATCTGTTATGCTATCCATATGATTATTATAACAAATCTCTATGATTACACTTATTTACAACATGAATGTATATGATCATTCACAATCTAACATCCCCCCTCAAATTGATGCTGGTGGATCAAGAAATATGAATTTGCCTAATAGAAATTGATGACATGCTGTGCCATGGATTTTGTAAAGATATCAACAATTTGAAAATCACTGGACATATGTGGAAGATAATGACCCCTTTGTCTACAGCTTCTCATATATAATGACAATCTACTTCAATGTATTTGGTCCTCTCATGATAAACTGGATTAGTAGCAATCTAAATAACACTAGTATTGTCAGAATGGAGAGGAGTATGATGAGTTTGACGAAATCCAATCTCATTAATTAATCCATGAAGCCATACAACCTCCGAGCAAACAGTAGATATGGATCGATATCCAGCCTCTGTTAAAGATTTTGACACACGGTCTTGCTTCTTACTCTTCTAAGATATCAGCGAATCTCTAAGAAACATGCACCAACCAGTGACTGAATGACGAGTATCAAGGCATCCCGCCTAATTAGAATCACTGAAAGTAGTAAGATGAATAGGAGAACAACTAGGAAAGAACAATCTATGAGTAGATGTTCCTAGAAGATACCAAATGATGCGATAAGCAGCCATCAAGTAGAGATGTATGGGAGCTTGCATAAATTGACTAACTTGTTAAACTATAAAAGAAATATCTAGCCAGGTAATAGTAAGATAATTTAGACTCCCAACTAATTGTTGAAATATAGTTGTATCAGGAAGAAGATTGCCTTCCTCATGACGATACTTCACATTCAATTCTAATAGAGTATCTACAGAGGAAGAATCCTGAAGACCAGCCAAAGAAATCAAATCTTGAGTATATTTGTATTGATTTAGAAACACACCTGATGTATCATTATGAACTTCCAAACCTAAGAAATATGTAAGAGTACAAAGATCTTTCATATAAAAAGAATTTTTAAGCTGCTGCTGGAGGCTAGTGATCAATGAAGAATCAATTCCTGTAATTATGATATCATCTACATACACTAAAAGAATAACACAACTTGTAAATGTTTTCTGAAGAAATAAAGATGAGTCATATTTGCTCTGTTCAAAAGAAAACTATAGCAAAATAGACCAAAAATTTTCAACCAAGCTCTAGGGGCTTGTTTTAATCCATACAAAGACCGCTTCAACTTGCATACATCTGATGTAGGTGATGAGAACAAACTAGGTGGAGGCTTCATATAAATATCTTCTTTAAGATCACTATGGAGAAAAGCATTTTTGACATTCATTTGATAAAGACACCAATTTTGTGAAGCAGCAATGGGGATCACCAGGGAGAAAAGCATTTTTGATATCCATTTGATAAAGAGACCAATTTTGTGAAGCAGCAATGGCAATAATAGTTAGCACCATAGTCATATTTGCTACGGGTGCAAAAGTCTCCTCATAGTCCACACCATACTCTTATTTATTACCAAGAACAACCAGTCGAGCTTTGTATCTATCAAGAGTTCCATCATAATGAAGTTTAATTGAATAGACCTTTTTACATCCAATTGGGTGGACATTTGAAGGACATGAAACAATGTCCCATGTGCTATTTTCTTTAAGAGCCAAAAGTTCTTCCTCCACTTCTTTCTGCCAACATTCATGCTTGGAAGCTTGTGAGTAACAAGTTGGAACAAAAATGTTGGATAAAGTATAGGAAAAGCCATACCAATTGGGAGTATGAGATACTTGAGTAGATCACTGAGTAGGCTCAACAGGATCAAATATAAAAGAATTCTCATATTCTAGTTGTAGTGTAGTTTCAGGTCTTCGATCAATTTTGGGATGGGATAAAGTTGGTTGACGTTGTTCATACACAAATCCAGGTTTGAACACTTAAAAGAAGATGATAAATCCTCAAAAGTAGGAAGAAGAGGAGAAATAGAAGATGATTCAACATGAGTTGGAAAGAAATATTAATTCTCAAAGGAAACAACATTTCTAGAAACACGAAATTCGTTAGAAAATAGATCATAGCAAACAAAAACTTTACGTGAAGTGCTATAAACCATAAAAGCACATTTAATTGACTATGTAGAAAGTTTATTGTGCTTAGAAAGAGGCAGATGCACAAAACAAACATAACCAAATGTAAGAAAATTATTATAGTTAGGATTTTTGGTTATTAAAGACGAAAATATGGAGACTCAAAGTTTTGCACTTTTGATGGAAGTTTATTAATTAAATAGACAGCAGTAGACAAAGCTTCCACCCAGTATTTAGGTGGGACAGGGGACTCAATCAATAAAGTACGGGTGACATCTATAAGATGGTGATTTTTATGCTCAACAACTCCATTTTGTTGTGGTGTATATGGGCAAGAGTGTTGTGAGACAATTCCTTTCTTAAGCAAGAAATTTTTGAATTCATAGGATATATATTCTCCACCAGAATCAGATCTTAATAATTTGATACACGTCGAAAATTGAGTCTCAATGTAAGCCAAAAAAGTCTTGAAGATGGAAAATACCTCAGATTTTGATCGAAGAAAATATACCCATGTAAACCGACTATAATCAACCTATAAATGTCACAAAGTATTTGAAATGAGCATGAGAAACAATTGGTGAAATACCCCAAACATCACTATGAATAATATCAAAACACTTTGTAGCATGATTACCAAAATTAGAAAAATGAAGAGTTTTACTTTTGCCTAATTTTCAAGTAGAACAATCAACAAAAGCAGTTGAAAAATTGATTTTTATTAGCTAACAAACCAGAATTTGATAAATGAGACAAGACAATAGAATTTGGATGTCCTAGATGCTTATGCCAAATCTCAATCTTACTAGCGGTAGAAATACAAGCAAAAGATAGAACAGGAGGAGTGGAAAAGTGTATAGGAAACCATCTTCCAACTTTAGGCCCCTGGTGATTATCATCCCTGACACCTGATCCTACACAAGACAACCATTACGAGAAAAATTCACATCACAATTGTTATCTACCAATTTTCCAACTGAAATAAGATTAGTTGAGAGCTTTGATGAAACAAAAACATCCTTGAAAGTTGGAGTAATGTCCCCAACCTTGGTAATGGGTAAATTACTACCATTGGCAACCTGTATTTATGATAGACCTTGATACTTATGAATATTTTTTAGTATGCTCATTGAGTTGGTCATATGATTGGAAGCACCTATCAATAAACCAAAAGCTAGATGTAAATTCATTACCTTGTAGTCCCAATGCTGAAAGCACTGACACAATCATTTGTTGTACCATTTCAGGAGTAAGAACTTGTCCTGAAGATGAGCTATCAACTATGGAACCATTTATCACAGCTTGAAAGGCATTAACCTTACGATTTTGAGGGCACATGGGACACTCTTTGATAATGTGTCCTTGTTGTTTACAATAATTATAGAACTTCTTGCTAGTATTCCTTACAACTGTAACACTAAATTCCAGTCATATCCCTTCTCTTTCGTTTACCTTGAGCAGCAAATGCAACAGAGACATCATTTTCTTTCTTGAAAGCATTTTGTGTGACTAGACACTGAATTCTCTGAAACACACATTCAAAGAAGGAGATGGTTCACGGTTCATTAAGCTAGTGCAAATACTCTCAAAGTTGGAGCATAATTTTTGATGAAATTGATCTCACTTGCTTTGCTCATGAACTGCCTGAATCACAGAGAGAGATTCGACAGGTATTTTGGCATAGACAATATCTATAAATTCAGGCCATAAGTTCATAAATCTAGAAAAATACTCCTGAATAGAAAGATCTCCTTGAGTATAACTAGCAATAACATACTCTAACCGAAAGTGTCTTACGCTATTATGTTGGTTGTAAACCTTTTGTAAATAATTCCACATAGCCTTAGCTGTCTTGTATGACCTGAGATTAAGAACAATAAGAGGGTCAATTGATCCTAAAATCCATGTCATCATTCGAGCATCATTAATCTTCCATTCACTTAACTTTGTAGGATCATTAGGAGTAGGATCACTTCCATCTATATGGCCCCATAATTCTTTTCCAGTGATAAATAACTGAAATTGAAATTCCCAAGAAGAATAATTTTTTTTCAGTGAAATAAACACTGAAGGATTCAAAGTGATGTGAATTTATGCTTTTGAATGCTATGAAAACAAGAAAGGCTCAGGAAAATAACTAGAGTGACCAAGAACAAAAGTCCTAGGTGTTAGGACTGGTTATTGATGATCAGTTAACAGAAAAACCAAGATTTCAAAAAATTTAAAAGAAACCACAAAAGAATTCTATGAGATAAGACAGCCAAGAGAAGGCTCTGATACCATGACAAGAATTTTACTGAATATCTCTCAAAGTGAGAGTTTTTCTATTATATAGAGAATATACACAATAAATATCCCTAAAGATCCATTTTCCTATCCCTAAAGATAAGCTACTCAATCCTTGTAAATCTTCCACTAAAATCCCTCTAAATCTGCTATGCTATCCAACCAAATCTGCTATGCTATCTATATGATTACTACAACAAATCTCTATGATTACAATTATTTATAACATAAATGTATACAATCATTCATAATCTAACATTGCTATGCTATATATATGATTATTACAACAAATCTCTATGATTACACTTATTTAAAACATAAATGTATATAATCATTCACAATCTAACAGAAGCATCACAATAGATTACAAAATCTTCCGTCCCATTGGGCAAGGTTAGAGTGAGTGCAGTAGTTAGTCTAGTCTTTAACTCTTGGAAGCCTTTCTCACATTCATTAGACCACTGAAACTTGAGCTTTTTTTGAGTTAACTTTGTCAATGGTGTGGATAAGGAAGAAAATTCCTCAACAAATCGGTGGTAGTATCCTGCCAACTCCAAGAGAATTCTTATGTCAGTTGGAGAGGTTGGTCTAGGCCAGTTCTTAACCGCTTGAATTTTTTTATCATCCATTCGAATACCATCACCGGAGACAATATGGCCTAGGAAACCCATAGACTTAAGCTAAAATTCACATTTTGAGAATTCCACATACAACTCATAGTCCTTAAGTGTTTAGAGGACAATT
Organism: Solanum virginianum; assembly: GCA_000787875.1. NCBI lineage: Eukaryota > Viridiplantae > Streptophyta > Magnoliopsida > Solanales > Solanaceae > Solanum > Solanum virginianum. Next base: position 41,167 of record DF360465.1, on the reverse strand, counting down.
CTGAGGTGTTTTACATGCTCTTCTTCATCTTTTGAATACACTAAAATGTCGTCGATAAACATAATCACAAACATGTCAAGATACTGTCTGTACACTCTATTTATCAAATCCATAAAGGCTGCAGGTGCATTCGTTAACCCAAAGGACATGACTAAGAACTCAAAATGGCCATATCTAGTCCTAAAGGCTGTCTTTGGAATATCACATTCCCTCACTTTCAACTGATGGTAGCTAGATCTGAGGTCTATCTTTGAGAAATAAGAGGCACCCTGAAAGTGGTCAAACAAATCATCTATCCTTGGGAAAGGATACTTATTCTTTATGGTGACCTTGTTCAGTTGCCTATTCAAAGAGACATATTTTTCTTTCACACAAATAGGACAGGGGCACCTCAAGGAGAAATACTCAGCCTTATGAAGCCCTTCTCTAACAAATCTTTCAATTGTTCTTTCAATTCTTTCAACTTAGAGGGGCCCATCCTATAAGGTGGAATTGAGATAAGCTGAGTATTAGGAAGAACATCAATCCTAAAGTCAATCTCACTATCTGGAGGGACTCCGAGAAGTTCCTCGGGAAACACTTCTGGAAACTTATTCATAATCGGGACTGACTCAAGAGTAGGAGACTCAACATCATCAGATTTAACTCTCACAAGATGGTAGATACAACCCTTAGAAATCATCTCTCTGGCTCTAAGATATGAGATAAACTTTCCCTTAAATGCTACAAAATTACCCTTCCACTATATAACCGATTCATTTGGGAATTGGAACTTAAAAGTTCAGGCTCTACAATCAACAAAGGCATAACATGAGTAGAGCCAATCAATGCCAAAGATCAAATCAAAATCAATAATAGTATCCTTATGATGGATGGACACTACACAAGTTCTATAGACTCTCTCAACTCGAATGGACTCATCCACTGGAGTGGAAACATCAAAGGGTTCAAGAAGACTTTCAGGGGTTCTATCAAATCTACTAGCCATATAAGGAGTTACAAAAGATAATGTGGCACCAGGATCCATCAACATGTAACAATCAATAGAAAAGACTTGAATCATACCCATCACAACATCTGGGGAGTTCTTCTGATTATGTCGACTACCAATGTCATACAAATGGTTAGTAGCAATGCTCTTGCCTGTTGTAGTACCTCTCTGATTTCCTCTCACTGGTAGGGCAAATGCAGAAGATTTAGCCTAGTCAACTCACTTTGGACAGTCTGTCTGGCAATGCCCTACTTGACCACACCGAAGCCACACATCACTCCCCTCACGATATTTACCCAAGTGTAACCTGCCACATCACCACATGGTGGCTTACCTTACGAGCCTTGAGCCATGCTAGCTTGCGACTGAGACCCATGGGCTCTAACACTCTGAGATTTTTGATCATGTCCTACTCTAGGCACAGGTGTACTAGCAGACGATGGTACGGGAAATCGATTATCATTCCCTTACTTTCCACCCTCATGGCTAAATGTCTTAGCCTTCTTACTCCTGAACTCCTCTCTATCATGCTATCTCTCCTCATTAGCATGCTGCAAAAAAGTCATCAGTCTCCCTATATCCATATCACACATGAGCATAACTTCTCTTCTATCTCTCTTTGGCCCTTTTTTCAACCCATCAACATACATCCCTATCCTCCCCTTTATATCAACAACCATATCTAGAGCATAGCGGGATAATTGTGTAAACTTCAGCCCATACTCTTGCACAATCATAAAGCCCTATTTCAAGTTCAAGAACTCTCTCACCTTTGCCTCCCTACGCTCCCTTGGGAAGAAGAGCCCAAGAAATCTTTCTCAAATATAGCCAAGTTATCGGGGCGAATTCTCTCCTCTACCCTTATTCTATTGGTCATACCACAGACTAGCCATACCCTTTAGTTTTTAAGTAGCCAGTTCCACTCAGTCAATATCAGCCACATATATCCTCAGTGAATGTAGACCCTGTGAACTCAATCGGAGTCATCCTCAAGAATTGTCGGACTCTAGAAGTGTCATAGGCATCCTATCGAGCCGCTTCTTATCTCATAGCAGGTGCTATGACAACTTTAGCTAAAGTTTAAATAGCCTAGCAAAGCTTAGCATTGGAGACCTTATCTTGTGGGGGCTGGGCAACAGGGACAAATTATTCCACTGGCTCCTTATGTCCTTGAGGCTCAGGTGGATTGACATTCTGTCTGGCGGGACGTCCTCTACCTCTAATGGATCTTCTGGAGGCATGATCATAATTTTTCAACACACAAAGCACAAATTAAAAATAACTTTCATAGAGCATAACTCTATGGCACAATTTAGAATATGAAAGAAGTGAAACAATTCTTAATGTCCTATAGCTTCCTATTTATCAAGTGTGGTCGACAACACACCCATAAATAAGACTCTACTAGACACGGCTTCATAGACTCCCT
>DF360465.1:24169-38703 GCA_000787875.1 Solanum virginianum | reverse complement strand
TTAAAGAATTCAAAGGAGAATTCTTCTAGGACACTTGAACTTATGCTTTGATACCAAGTTTGTCGCACCCCAGGAGGGTACCTAAGACATGGTCGGTACCTAAAGACTATTTCTAGTCCTCAAGCGAACCACTTGGCCTCATCACATTCATCCCATCAATAAAAATCTACAAATCAGCAAAAGATAATAGGAAGTAAATAGGAACATCTCATATAGTCTCAAATAATAACATAAATGGAAGGCTAGTAGAAAGAACCAGCTCACCATCTTAACAATCAACAACCGACTTTAGTCTATGAAGCCTCTGTAACTATCAGGTGGTGCCAATGACAGATCCATGGCTATCTCAAATCAAAATAAAGCTAAGAAAATCTAACTATAAAGGAAGAGTAAAAGTATAGTAATGAATCTTTCGAAGTAGAAGAGGCTCACTAATCAGCTGAACATCTAAAGATCCTCAATGATATGCCTGCTGATGATCTCTATCCTATGTATCTATTCCATAAAATGATGCAGCACCAGAGTGACATCAGTACGTGGAATGTATGGTAAGTAAAATAGCTGAATGAAACTGAAACACGTAGAATAATATAGAACAACATCAACTCGAGATAGTACTCAAATAACATGTCAAATGTCTATCTAGGCAAGAATAAAGAGTAGACAAATGACCTATCAAGCAACTCAACTCAACTCAACTCGACTCATAGTTCTCAAGGTGGGAACTTTTGGAAGTTTCTCTTAACCGGCAACAACTACTTATGAGCTAGTAGCTGTACAACAATCATGCTGATTTTGCCATAACCGTTTTGTACTTACCAGATAAAGAATGAATATGATCCACAAGGAATCTGAACTCAACCATTCTCTATTATTTCGGGGATGTAAACTCGAGAGGGGACCAAGAGATGTGATGGTTCACTCCTTTCCTACGCTTGTCGACATAGGTAATGAGTGCAAGTGAGACTGACTCTTACTCATTTTGATACTTGATACTCCTCTCAAGAATCAATGCTTGTAAGACTCCTCCTCCTCATCTCATGTAGCCTCATAGAGACACTCATCATCTCAATTAGTCTCATGGAAACTCTCATCATCATATTAACTCAAACTCAAGGGTTCTCTATTATTTCAAGGACTTTAACTTATCTTGATTGACTCAATTCTCATTTAAGAACTCAAGGACTCAGATCATTAATTAGAAGAATTTATATAGACAGAACTCAATTATGAAGACTCATGAGATCATTAAGCTCGATTAACTCAACCTCATACTTACATCAAGACTTCGCTCAACATACTCAAACCAAGGCTCTAGACTTCATCCCTAGGTTCATTCATGCATGCTTTTACAATTTAACATATAGGGTTTATATAGTATCTCATGAAAAGTATTCAATTCAAGAGACAAGTTTATAATGATCATCAACATATGAAAATACAGGTAATAAATATAATTTTCAATGAAATAATCGAGAATCATATATGTAGACTCAAGAACTTTCAACTCTAAACTAAGATCACCTATGGGGCACATAAGAGAACAATCTCATGCTTTTAGTTTAGCCTTACATACCTGGGATGAAGCTTTAATTGTAATACTCAATAAAATTACCAAAATACTCCTAGAGGAGAGATATGAGCATAACACTTCTGCTCATGCTCCGATGGAGAATCCGAGCCTGGAGTTGCAATCTGCATAAAAAATAGTGTGAGAAAGAGGTCTCGATTTATTTTTAGAGCAACTGGATCAAAAGATAATTTTTCCATGCGAGAATGCAAACTAGAGAGGGTGCGCAAGCGCCTCCATTGCGATCAACACTTGGCTTCAACCCAAAATTTTTTTACACGATTAGAAAACACGTTCGGAGAATTTTTGGTCAAAAATACCAAAAAAATGTAATCCGCTTCGTGGACCTTGTGTCCCAAAATTGACTTTTTTGAATTTCATGAGGGGCATCCTAGACCTTTCCAAACCTCTCCTGGACTTAATATATGATCAAAATAGGTCATTTTAAGTATAAAATGGGTCTTTAACCCATTCTGAGTCCCTTTTGTAAGTCCTTGAAAAAGATTAGGGCTTGAGAGAAGGGAAGAGGAACATGAGATTAAAGAATTCAAAGGAGAATTCTTGAAGGTTGATTGGTAAAGCTTCATACCAGATATGTAAGGCTAAACTAAAAGTATGAAATTATTCTCTCATATACATCATAGATAGTCTTAAAAGTAAGTTAAAAGTTCTTGAGTCTACATACATGATTCTTGATTATTTTCTTGAGAAATTATATTTATTATATGTACTTTCATACGTTGTTGATCATCATAAAATTTGTTTTCTTGAATTGAATATTTTTTATAAGACATTGTATAAACCCTATATGTTAATTTTTAAAAGCATACATGAAAGAAGATAGGGATTGAGTCTAAAGCCTCGATTGAGAATGTTGATAGAGATTGTGAATGTGAATATGAGAATGATGATAGGTTGATAGTGTTTGATGGTCCATGAGTCTCGATAAATGAACTCTAACAATTTGTCTATTCGATTATTTTCTAATGATTATTCTAAGCCCAGAGCTATTGATTGAGATGTGTTTGATGAGATGATGAGAATCCCTATGAGATTTATTGAATGATAAGTGCCTCCATGAGGGTGATTTGAGATGAGATGATTGTCTTATGAGCATTGAGTCTTGAGAGGAGTATCGACCACCGAATGAGTAAGAGTTAATCCAACTCATACCTGTCAAACTACATCGCTAAACGTAGGAGTGGACTAATTCAGTTAGAGTCAGACAAGTCCTTATCTTGAGGGCCAAGTGCGTTAGAGTCAGACAAGTTCTCACTCGAGGGCCAAGTCCATTAGAGTAAGATAAGTTCTCATTCTATGGATTAAGTCCATTAGAGTCAAATAAGTCCTCACTTTATTATCCTGAAACAATAGGACTTGATCAGTTGATTGTCCAGATCCATTATGGTTTTGATTCGTTCTCTACTTGGCAAGTACGAAATGGTTGTGGCAACATTAGCGTAACTGTTGTACAATCACTAGCTCATAAATGATTGTTGTTGAATAACAGAAATTCTTATAAAGTTTCCAAATTGAGTAATCTGAGTCGAGATGAGGTAAGATGAGATGAGATGAGATGAGTTAAGATGAGTCCCTTTGAGATGAGTCTGATTTGATTGATGAGGATTGATAGGTCAAATGAGTCATTTGTCTACTCTTTATTCTTGCTTTATATAGACACTTGACATATTGATTTGTTATTATTCTTGTTGATTGTTGTTCCATATTATTCTACCTATTTTTATTTTATTCAGCTATTTTACATACCATACATTCCAATACTGACACTACTCAATCGCTGCATCATTTTATAATATAGATACACGGATGGGAGATTATCAACAGATGCACTATAGAAGATCTGAGATGTTCAACTAATTGGTGATCCTCCCCTACTTTGGAGAATTCATTACTTTACTTTCATCTTGCTTTAGAGTTAGACATTTATTAGCTTTATTTTGATTGAGGTAGCCATGAGTTTGTCATTGGCACCATTTGATAGTGATAGAGGTTTCATAGACTAGAGACAAATATTGATGTAAGACTTGTTGAGCTAGTTCTTCTTCTAGCCTTTTTATTTGATATGAAATTTGAGAATAGATGTGCCTATTACTATCTTTAGTCTTCCACTGATTGTCTTAATTTATTGATTGAATGAATGTGATGAGGCCAAGTGGTTTGCTTGAATGCTAGCAATAGTCTCTGGGTGCCGGCCACGTCTACGTACCCTCCTCGGGCGTGACAAACTTGGTATCAGATCACAAAGTTCAAGTGTCTTAGGGAGTCTATGAAGCTGTGTCTAATAGAGTATTATTTATGGGTGTATTATGCACCACACTTTATAAGTAGGAGGGTATAAGACACTAGAAATTGTTACACTTCTTGTTATTCCAATTCATGCGATAAAGTTAAAACTCTATGAAAGCTCTTTTATAGTTCATGCTCGACACGTTGTAGAGTTATGATCATGCCTCCAAAAAGAGCTGTTAGAGGAAGAGGATGTCCTGCTAGATAGAATGCTAACCAACCTAAGCCCCAAGATCATGACCAACCCATAGGCCCAGCTATCCCTGCTGAGTAGCCCTTACAAGCTGAAGTCTTGAATGCTAAGCTTCACCAGGCTATCTGGACTTTAGCCCAGGCTGTGACCTGCTAGATAAAGAGTGGATAGACAAGATGCTCCAACTACATCCAGGATTCGTGAGTTCTTGAGGATGAACCCGCCTGAGTTCATAGGGTCTACACATAATGAGGACCCAAAAAACTATATTGATGAGCTTCTGAAGGTGTTCCAGGTGATGCATGTAGCTAATGCTGATAGAGTTGAACTAGCTGCTTACCAGCTTAAAGGCATGCCCAAACTATGGTTCAACTAATAAAAGAAAGGTCAAAGGCATGCCCAGACTATGGTTCAACTAATAAAATAAAGGTCGATGAGAGAAAGCCCCATTGCTGGCTTAGGCAGTGTTTGAGAAAGCTTTCTTGGGGTGCTTCTTTCCAAGAGGATGGAAAGAGAATGGAGGGAGGCCAAAGTAAAAGAGTTCTTGAATCTGAAATAGGGCTTCATGACTGTGCAAGAGTATGGACTTAAGTTCACTTTGCTATGCTCCAGATATGGTTGTTGACATAAGGGGAAGAATGGGGTTGTATGTTGATGGGTTGAACAAAGGGCCAAGGAAAGATGGAAGGGGAGCTATGCTTATGAGTGATATGAACGTTGGAAGGTTGATCACTTACGTACAACAAGCTGATGAGATAAGATAGTAGGACAGGGAAGAATATAGAAATAAGAAAGCAAAGACATCCAACCACGATACTGGTAAGAGAGAGAATGGGAATGAGAGATGCCTTCAAACGGGGCCTTCATCTACTAGTGTGCCCGCACCCAATTATAGATAAGGGTCTCATAATTTTAGAGCTCAGGGATCTCAGTCATAAGCGAGCATAGATAAGGTTCCCAAGGCAAGACATGTTGTGGCACGTATGGTAAGTTTCACTTAGGAGAATGTCATGGAGGGAGTACCGAATGTTACAAGTATGGCCAAATGGGTCACCAACAAAGGGAATGTCTAATGTGGTCCTACAAGAGCTAATCATCTGTGCCAACACCACTAAATGATGTCACTAGAATGTGTTAAGTCCTTACTATGACTATGATTTGTTTGATTTAGGTGTCGTATCTTTTGTGACCCTCCCCTCATTAATGAGTTTATCCTAATTGAGTGAACCTATGGTGATTGCACCATTCTTGTCCACTATAGAGGTGCCATAGTTTATCTGTTTAAGTTGAATGTGAATGATTTTGATGTCATTTTATACACTGACTGACCTTAGGTTTGTTACGCCCTCATTGATAGTAGGAATTAGAGTATCAAGTTTCAGATGTATAATCGTGCTTATTCTTTCGTGAGAGGTAATAGATATAGGGTTTGCCAAATGGGGAGATGATGAGTTCCTTCAGGTCCATATAGTGATGTTGTTGATAGCAGACTAAGAGTGAGGGGAGATAATGAGAAGTGAATGCATCCTTATGGTGATAATAGTGTTGTACTTGTGTCACATAGGGGTATAGATAAGAAAGAGGGAAGAGGTGAGACCTTATGACGCATAATAGATAGGTAAGAGTAAATGACAATATAGAGTAGACTAAGTCTTTTAAAGTCGGACAGGGAATAATATAGAAATAAGAACGCAAAGACATCCAACCACGATACTAGTAAGAGAGAGAGTGGGAATGAGAGCTGCCTTCAAACGGGGCCTTCATCTACTAGTGTGCCCGCATATGTATAGGGGTCTCATAATTTTAGAGCTCAGGGATCTCAATCATAAGCGAGTGTAGATGAGGTTCCCAAGGCAAGACACGTTGTGGCACGTGTGGTAAGTTTGACTTAGGAGAATGTCATGGAGGGAGTACCGAATGTTACAAGTATGGCCAAATGGGTCACCTACAAAGGAAATGTCTAATGTGGTCTTACAAGAGCTAATCATCTATGCCAACACCACTAAATGATGTCACTGGAATGTTTTGAGTCCTTAATATAACTATGATTTGTTTGATTTAGGTTTCGTATCTTTTGTCACCCTCCCCTCATTAATGAGTTTATCCTAATTGAGTAAACCGATGGTGATTGCACCATTCTTGTCCACTATAGAGGTGCCATAATTCATCTGTTTGAGTTGAATGTGAATGATTTTGATGTCATTTTATGCACTGATTGGCCTTAGGTTTGTTACGCCCTCATTGATGGTAGGAGTTAGAGTATCAAGTTTCAGATGTATAATCGTGCTTGTTCTTTCATGAGAGGTAATAGATATAGGGTTTGCCAAATGGGGAGATGATGAGTTCCTTCAGGTCCATATAGTGATGTTGATGATAGCAGACTGAGAGTGAGGTTAGATAATGAGAAGTGAATGCATCCTTATGGTGATAATAGTGTTGTACTTGTGTCACATAGGGGTATAGATAAGGAAGAGGGAAGAGGTGAGACCTTATGACGCATAATAGATAGGTAAGAGTAAATGACAATATAGAGTAGACTAAGTCCGTTAAAGTCGAACAAGTTTCTATTTTGTGAATTGAGTTTGTTAATATCGGATAGGTCTCTATGTTATGAACTAAGTTCTTTAAAGTCAAACAGGTTCCTATTTTGTGAACTAAATCCGTTAAAGTCAGACAAGTTTCTATTTTTAGAATAAGTCTGTTAAAGTCGGACAAGTTTCTATCTTTAGATAGACGTCTGACATTCTAATCTTAGCTAATCGATTTAAGAGTTTCCAACCCAATGGTGAATGAAATGTAACCCGAGCTTTGGACTATGCATAGTTATATGAACTCAGAATGAGTCTTGATAGATGAGGAAAATCGTACTTCATCATGAAAGTTCATGCTAATGATCTTTTGTTCAAAGCCCTTTTAGAAATCCTATCTTTCAGTCTTAATAGAAATATTGATGATATTAGAGGAGTGATGGATGACAAGAGAGAATGAGTATTCTTATTTTGATAATGAGGTGATATCATTTCCTTTCAAGGTTATAGACGTGGAGGAGGAGTTAGAGAAATTGTGATGAGTCTAATAGATAAGTGAAGTAGTCCCATGATAAGAGTGCATGCGATTGAGGGTGTAGATGTGCTATGGTAGGTTGAAGATCCTCTAGTGAAATTGACCTTAAAGAGGCCATAAACCAGTTAGGGTGATAGGCTTAAATGTGCATTTCCATTACATAAGTTTATTAGAGTGATGAGAATGAGCTATATTCTCTAAGTAAAGGTCACTATAGAAATATGTGATATAAATTTTGAAGGGTTAGATTGGTGTAAGTGTGATTATCTTAGTACTAGCACCTCGAGATATAGAGTTAGGCTTGAATGGAAGAGGAAGAGGTGGTTGGTTGGAGATTTGAATGAGGGCTATGTACTTGCCTCGATGGAGTAGAGTGTTATCCAAAAAAGCACAATTAGGGTGGGGAGTTGAGCTTGAGCGGGTCTGCAGGGTCTTGTATATCACAATGGCCCTATTCGCGATTAGAGTTGATGGCTTCCTTCCTGAGTTTGAAAGACTGACTGTTGAGGTGTTTAAACAATCCAAATTGATTTGAGTTTCGATGTTCTATTCATGCCTTGATATCCTCCTTTATTCTTCATTCAAGGATGAATGATCCCAAGGGGGAGATGATTTAACACCCAGTAAAATTATCAAAATACCCCTGGAGGAGAGATGTGCATGTAATGCGTCTTCCTATGCCTGATGGTAAATCTGAGGCTGAATTTGCAATCAGTATGAAAAATTGAGTGGTAACATGGTCTTGGTTTATTTTTAAAGCAATCAGGTCAAAAGATTATTTTTTGATCAAAAAACGTGAAATAGTGAGGGTGCGCGACACGCCTCTATCACGGACCAACACTTGGTTTCACCCTAAATTTTTTTTACGGGATTAGAAAGCTCGTTCGGAGAATTTTCAGCTAAAAATACCAAAGAAATATGCAGTCCGTGTCACGGACCCCACATCCCAAAACTGACTTTATTTCGTGAGGGGTATCCTAGACCTTTCCAAACCCCTCCTCGACTTAATATATGATCAAAATATGTAGTTTTAAGTATAAAAAAGGTCTTTAACCCCTTTTAAGTCCTTGAAAAAGACTAAGGCTTGAGAGAGGAGAAGAGGAACATGAAATTGAAGAATTCAAGGGAGAGAATTCTTGAAGGTTGATTGGTAAAGCTTCACACCAAGTATGTAAGGCTAAACTAAAAGCATAGAATTGTTCTCTCATGTGCCTCATAGATGATCTTAGAAGTGAGTTGAAAGTTCTTGAGTCTACATACATGATTCTTGATTATTTTCTTGAGAAATTATATTTATTATATGTACTTTTATACGTTGATGATCATCATAAAACTTGTTTTCTTGAATGGAATATTTTTCATGAAATATTATATAAACCCTATATGTTAATTGTTAAAAGCATGCACGAAAGATGATAGGGATTGAGTCTAGAGCCTCGATTGAGAATGTTGATAGACATTATACATGTGAATGTAAGAATGATGATAGGTTGATAGTGTTTGATGGTCCATGAGTCTCCATAAATGAACTCTAACGATTAGTCTATTTGATTATTCTCTAATGATTGTTCTAAGCCCTAAGCTATTGATTGAGATGTGATTGATAAGATGATGAGAGTCCCTATAAGACTGATTGAATGATAAGTGCCTCCTAGAGGCTGAGTTGAGATGAGATGATTGTCTTATGAGCATTAAGTCTTGGGAAGAGTATCGAGCACCAAAAGAGTAAGAGTTAATCTAACTCGCACTCATCAAACTATATCGCCAAGCATAGGAGTGGACTAATTCCATTAGAGTTGGATAAGTGCTTATCTTGAGGGCCAAGTCCATTATAATCGAAAAAATTCTCACTCGAGGACTAAGTCCGTTAGAGTTGGACAAGTTCTCATTGTATGGATTAAGTTCGTTAGAGTCAGACAAGTTCTCACTTTATTGTCCTGAAACAATAGGACTTGATCAGTTGATTGTCCAGATCCATTATGTTGCTTTAGCTAGACACTTGACATGTTGATTTGTTATTATTTTGAGTTGATTGTTGTTCCATATTATTCTACTTGTTTAAGTTTCATTCAACTATTTTACATATCGTAAATTTCATGTACTGACACAACTCGGTGCTGCATCATTTTATAATGTAAATACAAGGATGGGAGATCATCAACAGGCATATTGTTGAAGATTTGAGAAGTTCAGCTGATTGGTAAGCCTCCCCTACTTTGGAGGATTCATTACTTTATTTTGATCTTACTTTAGAGTTAGACATTTATTAGCTTTATTTTGATCGAGGTAGTGATGGATCTGCCATTGACACCACCAGATAGTGATAGAGGCTTCATAGACTAGAGTCGAATATTGATGTAAGACTTGTTGAGCTAGTTCTTTCTACTAGCCTTTTTATTTGATATGACATTTGAGATTAGATGTGCCCATTACTATCTTTACTCTTCCGCTGATTGTCTTAAGTTATTCATTGAATGAATGTAATGAGGCCAAGTGGATTGCTTGAGGGCTAGCAATATTTTCTAGGTGCCGGCCTCGTCTAGGGCACCCTCCCAAGGCATGACATTAGTGATCAATCTTCAAGAATTCTCCCTGAATTTCCACCAATCAAGCTTCTCTCTTCTCTTCTCTCAAGCCCTAATCTTCAAGCGTAGTGAAAAAGACTTGAATGGGGTTTAAGACCTTATTTACACATCAAAAGGACCTAAATTGATTGTGTTTTGAGTTTAGGAAGGGTTGGAAATTGACCGGAATACCCCTCCATTTTAAAAGAAAAAGTTCATCCCGAAATTGCCCAGTCCACGTCGCAGAATAGGCGGGAACATGTATAATTTCCTTGCAAAATTTTCCATCAAAAATAAAAGGAAAAATAAGAGTTGGTCCACATCCCTGGCATGTCGCGCCTTGGGCGCATACTGATATTATCTCGTAATTAATTACGAAAAATGATTTTTTGACCCGATGACTTTAAAATCTAAATGAGATCATTTTCCTACTCAATGTTTCATGCTAATCGCAAATTTGATTTTGGATTTTCCATTAGAGCTTGGGAAGAGACATTCTATGCACTATTCCATTGTAGAGGTATTTTGGTAACTTTACTGGGTGTTACAATTTACATATCTCTCACTATGTGTTCGTAATGGAATGTCAACAACTGATCATGGAACCCATTCAGTTGACTCATGGATAGTTATTCTTTTGGATAGTTTCTGTAACACAAGTTTACTTCTAGGAACATGGTTCATTAAATGGTCCTATTCCAGAAACTTGGCATTTGTCGAAACAATCACCTTTTGTTCCTTAGGGCAGTAAAATAAACCTCCTTTAGTGCCTTTTGGATATCCAATGAAAATGCATACTTCTGTTCTAGATTCTAACTTATCCATTTTACCTTTTAGCACATGTATTTTGATAGCCCAAAACCCATGTTCTACAATTCAAATAGGGTTAATGGAACAAATATGGAAGGAACTAAATTTAGAATATAATTCACAGTTTCCAAGACATAACGCCAAAAGCTAAAGGATAAATCAGAATAACTTAACATTGATCTAACCATTTCCAAAAGAGTTCTATTTCTACATTCTACCACACCATTTTGTTAAGGTGTTCCTAGAGCAGAATATTGAGAAGTAATTCCTTGTTCTGATAAGTACTAAATGAATTCAGTAGAAAGGTATTCACCACCACAATCAGATCATAATGTTTGGATATGTTTACCATGTCTTTTTTCCATTTCAATCATAAATTCTTTGAATTTTTCAAAGCATTCAAATTTACGGCGCAACAGATATATGTATTCATATTTTGAGTAATCATCAGTAAAGGTTACGAAATACTCAAAACCACCTCTTACTTGTATATTCATTGGACTACACAAATTAGAATAAATTAATTTTAACTTATTAACTGCTCTATTTTCTTTAGAAGGGAAAAGTCTCTTTGTCATTTTCACTTCTAAATAGGATTCACAGGTTGGTAGTGCCTCCACTTTCAAGGGACTCAAAGGTCCATCAGAAACCAATCATGAAATCCGATTAATATTAATATGACAGAGACGTAAATGCCATAAGCAAGTAGGACTCAATTCTTAAATATGCTTTCTTTTGTTTGAAAGATCAATATTATTTAGTTCATTATGTTGTAGCATGGTACGGAAAATTTCACACATAAATAAATCAAGCATTCTTAGAGCACTATGGATAAAAAGGTTATTTCGCTTAATAACTGCACAATTATTATTAAAAGAAACCAAATAACTAGCATCTCTTACTTTTTAAATTGAAATTAAGTTCCTTCTTATCAAAGGTACATAGAGAACATTATTCAAAACAAGAATTCTAGAAGGACTAAATGAAATAGAAACAACTCCTATAGCTAAGGCTGGTGCTTATTCTCCATTACTTGAAAATTAGAGACTTCATTTTCATTTAGTTGTCGTGTCACCTGAAAACCATGCAAAGAAGTGCAGACATGATCAGTGGCTCCTAAATCTACAACCCATAATTGGGTAGAAACAGCCACTAAACAGGTTTAAATCACATTAAGAAAAGAATTACCTTTGTTTTTCAGCTTAGCCTGTAAGTTAAGGCATTGCTTATTGTGATGTACAGGCTGCTTATAATGGAAACACTTGTCTTTTGACTTGGCTACACCACCCTTGGGACCTTCTGGTGTCATAGGTTTTTAGGGCTTCTTCTTCTTCTTCTTTTGGGCTTTCGTCGGTTTAGAAGAAGATGGGCTAACCTGTGTCTAGCAACATCAAAGTAGGAGTTTGTTGCTTAATGATAGCCTGTGCCGCCTACAACCCATTCAGCAATTTCGCCATTGACAAGTCCATCTTGTTCATGTTATAAGTCAAGCAAAATTGTTGAAAACTATCTAGCAAAGTTTAAAGGACCATCTCAACTTGAGACTCCTTATCAATCTCAGCACCAAGTATTTCCAGTTCATTCAAGTAACTCATCAATTTCAGCACATGCTCCCGAACCAAAAAACCTTCAGCCATTTTCATGGTTAAAAGTGCCTTCATCACAATCTATTTGGTAGCATGATTTTGCTCCCCAAACATCTCTTTGAGAGATGCGAGCATATCATAAGCAGAAGACATTGATTGATGTTGATGCTACAAGACATTCGCCATTGAAGCAAGAATGTAGCATCTTTCCATCTCATCAGCTTTCACCCACTTGTCATAGGCCTCAACTTCTTTAGGAGTAGGATCAGCAAGTTTAATAGGACACTCCTCAACCAATACAAACTTATAACCCTCAGCAGTAAGAACAATATCTAGATTTCTTTTCCAGTCCACATAATTAGGACCTTCCAACTTATTTTGATTCAAGATAGTAGTAAAGCATTGAAGGAAAACATACTTAATCTGAGAGATAAAATAAAACAGACCATAAGACATATGCTATAGGAAAATAACAACAAGACACATATAATCATGCACGTGAACAGTTAGAATCGTTAGTGAAACTTAACTATTCCAGCAAATATATAAGCATGCTAAGGTAGGGGTGGGCATGGTACGGTATGGTATGGTATCTAAAAATTTGATATCATAAATTTAATTTTTGATATCTAAAAATATGATACCATTACCATACCAAATTTGCTCGGTATGGTTTGATATTTTTAATTTTGGTTTCAGTATTTTATGGTATGATTGTTCGATGACCATAATTAATTTGACTTCAAATAAATATATTCATATAATAAAGAGGTATAACTTTAATAATATTAAAAATGGCTCAAGCTAATCAATTAAGTGATCAAACACTATAAGCATTTTCAAGTTGTGGATAATTAATAATACAAAAAGCTAATCAATGCTTTCAAAATTTTTTTTTTCTAAAAATTTTCTTCAACATGGTCTTAAAAGACTATTTGTATATATTTATATTTAAAATAATTTGAAATTTAACACACACACACACATATATATATATTGGTATACGGTATTTCGGTATTTATTTTTTAAATACCAACATAAATACCAAAAAAAATTATAAGTTATACCAAAATCATAATGACCATACCATGGTATAAAAAATTTGGTTTCAATATGATATTCGGTATATACCATACCATGCCCACCCCTATGTTATGGTATATGATGACTTAAAATAGAAACATGTCCAACTCAGTTAAAGAGTAATGTGTTCAGTTTAGGCAGACATATACATAATCTTCTGAACAATGATTCAACAAGCAACTTAGTTAGGAAAGTTAAACTAGTCATCACATCAAAAGAATATGACAAACAATGCATAATGAACATGTTTATCTAATGGGAAAAAGACCAAAGACCATATATAAACATTCATTGCTGCAGTAAAATAGTTAAAAAAAAAACCAGAAAAAAACCCTGGCATCCCCACTGTTTGAAAAATAATTTTTTCAAAATTTTTAAATTTTCAGAAAATAGATAAATGGCCAAAACCCAACTTAACAACGTTTTTTGGCCAAAAAAGGCATACACCACAGCAGAACAGTGAGTTTTACTCAGTGGGTCATTTCTAATGAACTAGCCAAAAATCAGATCAACTGGAGTTCGTGAAAATAAAAAAACTCCAATACCGACCAAATTTGCCAATCATTGTCAGTCTTATGGCGAGGGTAAATCAATAGGCTATTCAACATGGCCCAACCAATGTACTACTATCATTAGTATCTAAAATCAATTGTGGTTGGGCAAAGTCAATTAAACAGCCAGATTTACCCTTAATCGCAAAAAATAAATTTTCTAGTTATCAAAAATTGTAAAGTTTAGGGAAAAACTATAAACCTAACCAGGATTGCCAGACTACATTGATGTTAACTGAATAATTACTGAAATAATCATGGTTTGGCAAAGTTTATAAACATTACAGATTTTTCCTTAATCCATAAAAATATATCTGTTTTTATGCAAAACAACAACAATCAAAAGGGCGTTTATGAGCAAGCAGCAAGACAATTTCAGTTTTCTTTTTCATGAAACAAATTCATAGTGAACAGATTCACGAAAGCAAAGTCCATGCTATATATATTCTCACAAATTTCTAAATTCAAGAACAGAAAATACCCAAATTCTGAAAAGTGTTGCATTAGACCACACCCGATCCAGGAGGACTAAGAACCCAAATAACCTTGTCGGGGGTAATTCTGATTTCTTATTACATTAACAGTGATATGTAAGAAGACTACTGATATCAATTGTTAGAGTGGAAAAATAATTCACGCAGCGGTAGCACAATAACAATAATCAAGAGGGCGTTTATGAGCAAGTAATAAGGTAATTTTAGTTTTCTTTTTCATGAAACAAATTCATAGTGAACAGATTCACGAAAGCAAAGTGCATGCTATATATATTCTCACAAATTCCTGAATTCAAGAACAGAAAACACCCAA
>DF360466.1:33971-61508 GCA_000787875.1 Solanum virginianum | reverse complement strand
CGTAAGGTAAGTACACCTATCTTCTTACCGAAGAGATTATGTCATAAGGTAAGGATACTTAAGGACTTCTACCCAATGAGGCCATGTCATAAGGTAGAATCAATCATAACTTACCAAAAGGATTGTATCATAAGGTAAGAGGTATTTCACACTACCTGCCCAAAGGACTATGTCATAAAGTAGGGGTATCGACAACTCTCCGAAAAGGGCTATATCGTAAGGTGAGTGGGTAACTACTTGGCCATTCTCAAGCATATTTATGTAAGGGTTGAGCATATTTATACTCCACATTGAGTTTACATTTTGAAATTATGACTAAGCATGTTTTACTTCAAGCATTAATCATGCATGCCATATTGATATTATACTATCTCTTGCTTATACTTATGCTTATGCATTTTGACTATGTTGCCTAACTTTTGTTATATTATATCCTACATACTTAGCACATTCAAATGTACTAATGCATACTCTATGCCTAAATGATGTTACTATGTACGAACTAGAGCTCTTTCAGATCATTCTCCCTGTGGCTAGCTGGTCATCTTAAAGAATAGTCATTGGTGAGTCCTCCAATTCGGGGACGTTAGCTTTGCACTCTTACTTTTGTTTTCTCTTATGTTGAACTTTGATACTAAAAGGGTGAGCCCGAAAAGTTGTCTTGCCCCCCCCCCATTCTATGTTTAGAGGTATTGTTGGACAAGTTACATAATTATGTTATAAGACTTGACTCTCTTGTTCTTGATGTTTATGTTATGAAAGGATTCCCCTTAGCCCTTTTGTCCTTATTTCTATTCTTTTGATGTTGTTTAACTGATTTCGCAACCAATGATGTGTAATGATATGTAAGAGGCTTGTTTGCGGTCCCTTCAGGTTCCCCATTTGCTGTGTTACATCTAGGCCTTAGGCTTGGGTCCTGATATTACTGGAAGTGCCTACAAGTGGTGTACAGATTGTGGATTGACATACGGCCTGTAGAACCAATCGTAGAGGCACTTCTTGATGCTTTTTTAGCCAAGGATGGCTGACTTAGCCATGTACCTGCACATTCTGCACAGAACACACTGTTACCCTATATGACAGCGTAATGTCTAAAATTATAACCAAAATGCAAAAACGTAAACTACCTACAATTCCAAAAGCTAAAAACAAAACAAAACTACAACGTGCACGACTTGTACAACTTGGTTACTCAGACTTTACCAAATGTCCAAAGTTCCTTCTTTAAATCATCTAGCCTCTTCATTGATTAGCAGATATTAAAGACAACTTGTTTATTGTTCAATCTAAACTTGAGTTGACTAACTTCCATATCCACTAGTGCTCAACCAGTGGCTAGGAATGGCCTTCCCAAGATAATTGGAATGTCGAAGTCGACTTCGCAATCTAGGATCACAAAGTATACGGAGAATATGAATTTCTCAACTTTAACAAGCACATAAT
The DNA here is from genome assembly GCA_000787875.1 of Solanum virginianum. Lineage (NCBI taxonomy): Eukaryota > Viridiplantae > Streptophyta > Magnoliopsida > Solanales > Solanaceae > Solanum > Solanum virginianum. Next base: position 60,065 of record DF360466.1, on the reverse strand, counting down.
AAAGTATCCTCACAGGCTTCTTCATCGTGCAATTAGCCATCAACAACGTCATACTCGTTAGAGAAAGGGATCTTGTCCTAGCTTCTTGAAGACCGTAAGGGGCATCAAATTTGTGTTGGTACCGAGTCACACAATGCTTACAAACTCCACATCTCCAATGGTTTAGGGTATGGTAAATGCACCATGATCTTTTTGCTTTTGTACTAAGGACCTCATAGCAATTGCACTGCAATGCTAAATCTCTTAGAAGAGCTCCAGACTCATAGTGCGCTTTTTCGTAACCAGGTCCTTCATGAACTTCACATACCCTTGCATCTTTTCCAATGGCTTAATGAGAGAGATGTTGATGGAGAGTTGTTTTAGCATAGAGAGAAAATACCTGAACTTTCCCTATTCCTCCTTCTTTTTATTTCTCCGAGGAAAGGGAGGAGGAGGCCTGGGAATGGGTTTCAGCTTCTGTAGTGCCTCTACAGTATCACTAACTTTATCCTTGTCACGATCGTCTCCTGTATCTGCATCCTTGACCTCAACTGTCTCCACTTAAATATCATCATCCTCAACTAGCATGAGACGATCAATGGTACTCTTTCCACCATGAGTAGTAACCCTATGCACAGCCCTTGATTCTTTGGGTTCTGAACTGTGTTGCTAGGCAGTGTACCTCTCTGATACTAGAGTTGAGTTGACACTTGATCAAACTATTTCTCAAGTTGTTTGATAGCGAAAGAATGAGACTTGATTTTTTGATTTATGCTAGAGATGTTAGATTTCATCCCCTTCAAAGTCTCATCCTATGTCTCAAATTTCTTCAACAGAAAGTCAAACATCTCTTCAATGCTAGAACTACTAGTGCCGGTGTCACAGTTTTATGGTGGAATATAAGGACCATTTTTGTAGCCATCTCTGCGACCCTAATCTTCATTTCTGTCTTGGCCCCGATTCCTATCATAGTAACCTCCATGATTGTCTCTGAAAGCTCTATCTCGATTATAGTTTCGACCTTGGTTTCCTTGACCTTGCCCCCAATAACCTTGGTTGGACCCTTAGGCGTTGGTTCGAACAACCCCTGTCTAATCAATAATCAAGTAAGTGTCCTCCTTAGAGTAGGGATCATCGTACATGGGTGCTCGTGAAGGCTGATGAACAACTGTATTAACTTGTTCCTGATTCTGCTTCACCATTACCTCCATACTTGTATGGATTCAGGCAAGCTCATGCATAATCTCTTTATTTATTTTAGCTTGCTATGAACCAATACTAATATTGCATGAGCTTTTGATAGATGATCTGTCTTTTTACCCTCGTGCATGATTTGTTTTGACCACCTTTTCCATCCTTTCAGTGATCCTTGTAAATAGTTGATCTAAGAACATGCCCCCCATAATGGTATTAGCATAGGCTTGATTATTCTCATCTGGTTACAGAAGAAGATCTCCACCAAGGCATCATCAACAATTTTGTGGTCAGGGACACTCCTCAAGTACTTTGTGAACCAGTCCCCTATAGTACTGATCGAGTCACCAAGAAGTTGCTCAAAGTTGTTTATTTAGTCTTTCAACTTGAACTTCTTCGATCTTGGAAACTACCACTCCAAAAAGGCCTTCTGTAACTCAACCCAACTGGTGATCGAACTCTGCAGGAGCTCGGATAGCCATAGTGTTGCATTGCCTGTTAGAGATAATGGGAAGACACGAATATCCGTTGATAGATTATGTGTTCCCATCACACTCTTGCAGACAAATGCAATGTTATGTAGATGACTATATGGATCCTCTGTTAGTAGGCCCGCGAACAACCCATGATTTTGCAGCATCTAAAACAACCCACTCGAAACCATAAACTTTATGTCAGACGGTAGTAGTGGTAACACAATAGCTCCAGTAACCTCCATAGGGTTCAGCCGATATTGGCTCCACTGATAAGCTTCGACATTAAAGTCTTGTGCCTATGGAGCAATTACCTCAAGAGGAGGTAGGTTGTCATTATTTGCATTCTCATTTTCATTCTAATTCTAGTTTAGAGATGATTTGCGGTTGTTTCCATTATCGTGGGCTATTCTTCTAAGTTTTATCTGGATCTCTAGCTCAAACAGAGTCAAGGGTATGCCTTGACTTCGTGTGTTGGGCATACACTACAACTATACCTTGAAAGAAAACAAAAACAACAAAGAACATAAAATGAGAGAAATAAGGATTAATTTCCAAATTACTTGAATTAGACAAGTCTAGTCGTATTCCCCAACAACGGTGCCAAAATCTTGATGTCGATCAAGCTATATCTCCTTTTTTAGGCTAAAGAAGTTGTTGTCAAGATATATAACCTAACCAAGGTTAGTGTCAAATTCCACAAGAAATATGATAGACTTAGAAGAATTCAATTGCAACCAATTTATCTCCCCAAAGGGGGGGTTATAATAACTAGTAAAAGTAATTCTAAACTAAAACAAGTGTTAAACTAATATGAAGAGAAACTAGGGTATTGTGTTTTTCATGATTCGCTAACTTAGTATTACCAGATAATTAAATTTTTTTCCAGTGTGTAGCATGCAGAACTGTAAGTTAAGTTTACCAAACCTTTTGGCCCAGGTGAGAGGCGAATTTCATTACATGATTTGGTCTATTCCCCAAGTATGACATTACTAATCCTAACCTATTGTCCTAGTACAACCTCCCCTTGGCCTAGTTCAGTTGATTAGACAAGAAATATCGATTGAAACTTGTTAATTAATCTCTTTTCTTATTTATTACTACCTTGATCCAATCAATAACACTAGGTGGGTTCTAATGTTAGCCACCATTAGAAAGCAATCAATAGGAAGAGAATTAATTAATACATATATGCATACTTTTCAAGAATTATGAATTATTGGGTTGTACCTTGTTAGTTCTTCATGGCTCCCACAACCCTAGTTATGGGTTAAACTACTAATGATCAGTGTAAATGCAAAACTACTAATGATCAGTGTAAATGCAAGACTCATGAGTTTGACTAATATAATTTAGCACTTACATAGTAGAATTAAGCACAAGAAATCCAACTCTTCAATGAGAATCACAAGATTAAAACATGAAAATAATGTTTATAAGTGTTTCTCAAACTCTCTAATGTTTTTCTCTTCGTTCCCTCCCTGTTCTCTACTGTCCCCCTTCTGAAAAATAACCTAAAAATCTATTTTTATAGTATTTAAAATATAAAAAAAATAAAATAGGACAACTGGGTCGGCAGGCTCTACCAGGTACTGTACGGGTCGTATAGCAGTTTACGGCTCATGATCGGGCTTTTGTGAACTTTTGCTTTGATTCTGGACATGTCTTCTATACTCCTCTATGGCCCATAAAAGATTCTACGACCCGTAGGAGGTTTCGTCTGATGGAATTTTAGCAAGTTTTCATCTTTTGATCCTTAGGGTACGATATAAGGTCTATGTCTCATAAAGTCTTCCATAGCCTATCTGCATGTTTGAAGACTCAACTTCAGAAATACACCCTTCACTAGAATTGCACATGGGACTCTCTTTATAGCTTGTAGAATACTCTACGGCCCGTAAAGGGTCTCGTGGATTATCATTTTTAGCAACTTCTGCACACTCTGCCCAAAAATAGTGTCAACCCTGAAATCCTGCAAGACAAACATAAAAACACATCAAACCTACTAACATCACATTGAGAACACACAAGATTCCAAGTTTTAAGCATCAAAAGTATTCTATTTTAATAGCACATCAGTTACCAAGAATTCTTGAACCCTGTTTCATAAATCTCATGGTAATCTATTGTTGAGAATTGCTAATATTATACCAACCCAGTCCCCTCTCCAGAAAATCCAAATTTTTCCAGAACAGTTTACTAAAGCATAGTCAAAACCTATTCTACTTTTGTGATGATCTATCTCTTCTATAGCTTAAAAAGGTTCCATCAAAGCGATAAAAGAGTAGTGATATCTCCTATTCATGTCAATCAACCTCCCAAAGGAATTTTAGGTATTAATTGACCTGATATTTCAAAAAAGAGCTTTGTCTATCATTGATGACAGCTAGAAGTCCTGTCTCTACTACTCCTTGTTCTACTGGTAGAAGAACCTTAGTTTTTCCTCCCTGGATTCCAAACTATTGGCATGTCTAGTGGACAAATCTCCTGCTATGCTAACCTGGTTGATATTCTCATCTATACCCTTCTTATCATTGGTTGCACTAGCATCCCCCTTATCATGATCAAATTCATCCATCTAGACAAAATCATCCCCTTCAAGGTCACATTCACCGGACTGATCTACCAAATTATCCCCCTGCTTGGTGGTTGTGTGACCAATGTCTTCTTGATAGTTTTAGTTAACAAAACTTCCTGTCCCCTTATCTTCTTTATCCCCTATGGTATGTACTTCATCAATCACGTGTATGGTTTCTTTGACTCCACTTTCATTCTCATTGCCCTTATTCTCATTTACATCTTTTTCCTTCACCCTTGTATCTTATCTTTCCTAGGAAAATCTCCTCAACATATGCTTTTGTAGATTGTTTGTTGTTATTCCCTTCCAACTATTTTGGCTGCTCTTCATTCTTTTTGTTTAACTGTTGGTCCTGCCCCTTATCCTTTTGGTTTGAGTTTCCCTCCTTGTTTTCCAGGTTAGCAAATTTGTTATGTGTATTTACCTTTCATAACTGCTTAGGTTGTTGTTTTCTCCGTGCATTCTTCTTCTTTTATTCTATATAACCTTCATCTTTGTCTGCTGGCTGTTTCTCAGTGCCCACTTTGTCAGTGATTGTCTTCTCAGGAGTGTCTGTTATAGCATCTTCCTTCTCGTCCTCCTCCTCTTGATTTCCTTTTTTCTTCTTGAATAATTATGAATTTTTGACATAACATTGAGTTTTCATCATGCCCCTGAATTAAACAAGTTTCAAATATTTGGGTAGATAATCATACTTGATTGGGATCCACTTTTCTGCTACCTCTCCTCTCTCCCTTTTGATCCCAATTTTAATACGTTTCGGGAACTCCCTATCAAGTCAACTTCAAACTTAACTCTTGTACAATTAGGTCGAGTTCTATTCTTTGTAGTCATATCCACTAGCAAGGGCTTTCCAACTACTACGGCAAGTGAAAAAATTGCCTCCTCACAGAAAAAGTTAGGTGGGAGTGAAGGGAATAAAATCCAGGCAATAACAATCGACGTTTCCTCTTCAGGATTAAACATCGACTCCCACTTAAATGTTCTCATAGGTATGACCAGTTATAGTGTGTAATATAAAAGGCAGGCTTAGATAGTAGATGAACGTAGTCCTCCAGAAGTGAAGCCCATATCAAAATATTTTATTGCTTAATTAATGTTGTAATCCCCTTTTAACACACATCGCTTAGGAATTAGATGCCTAAGGTCCTGCATTTCCGGCCATCCATAAGAAAACTTTCCAATAACAGCGCATTAGAGTTTCTCTCGCACAATCATCTGATCCACTTCCTGTTGTTCCCACATGACAATTGGCTCCCTATGAAGATGTGATACTGGCTTAATAGGAACCCATTATACAGTAGTCAAACTAGGTTTCAGCAAACTCGTGTAGGTCTTTAAAGGAATCGATTGACCAGCCCCATTTGAGGACTGGCCAACGGCCAAATTGGCCATTAGAATCAATCAACCAGGTTTTTCTATGACGGTAGTAGGGTTTTTCCTGAGAGCGTTTAGTTTAGTTTTTGTGATTGTAATTTATTTTCCATCATAATATTTTTTAGTGATACTTAACACTTTCTGTAAATGTCCCTAAAACCTACAATAACATTGGATACAATATCAATTAACTAATGTTGATAAAAAAAATTTAAATCTCTTTATTAACCTCATGTTTATTGTTGTCAAAAGTTTTTTGTTTAATTGTAGTGACTATCTCTTTTCTTGAGTTTAATATATAACTTATTCAAAGTGTAAGAAACACATATCAACTATCACTTAATTGTTATTTTGAGAAACACTAGCTTATTGGCAATTTCAAGGACATGAAATGAAATTGAAATTGAAATAACAAAGAAAAAATTGGATCCCAAGGAGTATCAAAGAGCCTTTTGCAAAATAAAAAGAGAATAATAACGTAACCAATAACTTGAACTGGAGATTAATTGCCGTTTGATAAAACAAAGTAGCGTATTTTCATGATCACAAGCATCAATAATCAAATGGTGATGGTGACATGCTATTTCTTAAAGGACATAACAATTATATTTAATTAACAAGTTCCATTTGCCCCCGAATATGTACATTTTAATGAAGTGATGTCTTGATATTGACAAGAAACTAACTTCCCTTGAACTTACCAAGCACACATATATAATATAGTGATATGCAGAACAATTATCTGCCCCAGTCATCATGCACTTAGCAATTAGATCATGATATTTGTTTTCATATAAAGTGTATAGCTTAACTCATAACTATCTAATTTATATCTTTTCAAAATTAATTTGAAGGTTAATTACTACCCTCACTCTATACTTTTGACATTTTTTGTTCAACAAGATTCAGTTTTACAAACTTTATAAATAGTGAATTTGCCTAATTTTTAAAATTAAATGAGAATAAAATCATTTCTTTTTAAAGTAATATTAAGATTTTACAATATTACAGAAAAACTATATAGTAGATATTATAATATTACATATTTATATATTAAAGGAAATATTAATTGCAACACTTTTACTAGAACTAAAAATGAATTATCTCGTCTTTCTCTTATTTCCTTTATTTATGGATTTTTGAGACGAGGCAACTTCTCTACCTTGCGAGATAGTGATAAAGTATCCGTACATTATATTCTATCGTGTTCAGACCTCACTTGTGAAATTCCGTTGAGTATATTGTTGTTGTTTTCTCTTATTTCCTTTATTTGTCATTGAGGGAGTTCAATGTCATGATTGAGTAAATCCTATATATGAAGTGAATCCTCGTACATGAGCTAGAGATGGCCACAACTACTTATGAACAAAAAGTAATTCCCTGCCACTTCATTAATTATATAACTGGGGTCTCATTAGTCAGTTTGTATATATTAAAAAGTAGTAGTACTCTGGACCAACTTTTTATTTTATTTCTTGCCTTTTAAGCACTCTTTTGTACCCTCCCCACCCCCAAATCTCACATGATATTTCTTCATTCTTCCTCCAATCCAAACACTTCCTCTCCTCTTCCCTTTTTCCTCTCTGCTTAAATCTACTCTAGCTAAGCTCCGTATACAGATAGTATGCCTGAATGTCAAGAGAAAGGTATTATTCAACCACCTACCAAAAAAAGGCCATTAAATTTCTTCTAGAAGATTAATTTTTTCATTGTTATCAAAGATCCATGCTTTATAATCTATAATCCTAAAGAATCTAATTTGTTGATCGTCATTAATTGTTATCCAAATATTTCTACTGTTTGATTTCATTTCGATGTTGATGTCAGGGAGAGATATGAGGAGATAGGGAAAAAAATAAAGAGGGAAGCAGATGACTACTCGCAAATGGGAAGAAGATATATGTTGGTGCCTCCAGGAAGCACAACCTTAAACACCGTAACACCTTGTGCTGCCTGTAAGCTTTTGAGACGTCGTTGTGCTCAAGAATGTCCATTTTCTCCCTATTTTTCCCCTCATGAGCCCCAAAAATTTGCTTCTGTTCACAAGGTTTTTGGTGCTAGTAATGTTTCCAAGATGCTAATGGTAAGTATCCAATTCATCCTTTTTTATTTTCAACATGCATGTGGATGTTCTTATTCTTGAATCGAAGGCTGGTGTCATAAGTTTAAACTGTTAAAAAAGATATAACAATAACAACACACCCAAGTGGGATCTGGGGAGGTAGAATATACGCAGACCTTACCACTACTTTATAGAAATAGAAAGTTTGTTTCCTGGGAAACCTCGTTTCAAAAACCCGTAACCAAAATAAACTAGATATGGAAAAAGGGAACAGAAAGAGCGACTAATAAGGAAAAACACATGATAGTATGCAAAAATAATAAAATTAATATATCCATGTAATTAATTAATTAATCATTTATAGAATTCCATTTCCATGAAACCAATCTATATGCAGGAGGTACCTGAGAGTCAAAGAGCCGATACAGCTAACAGCTTAGTTTATGAAGCAAATGTAAGGTTAAGAGATCCAGTGTATGGGTGCATGGGAGCCATTTCTGCTCTACAACAACAAGTTCAAGCTTTACAAGCGGAGCTGAATGTTATTAGGGCAGAGATACTAAAGTACAACACAACTACTCTCATTCCGTCTTCTCATATTACATCATTGCTTTCTTCTGGAGCTGTATCCATTGCCACACTGCCACCACCACCGCCACCATTAACAATGCTGCCTTCAACCATATCTTCTGCTGATGCAACCATGTACGCTCAACCGTCTACAACTGCTACTGAATTTAGCACCATATCCAGTGAGAATAATATATCCTATTTTGGCTAAATTTGTTTATTATTCATATTGCACATCAAGAATCAAATTGAGTACAATAAGCAATAAATTGTTTAATGCCACAATAAAATACCCATGTTCTGGTGCAGTAATTTCCCTTTTCAATCGCTACTACAAAGAAAGTGAAAGATTAAATTCATCTTTTATTTAAACACTCTATCATTTTGTATTTGTTCCTTAATTAATATATGGTTATATTAATTATATTGTTACTTCTTAAAATTGCTACTACGTAGATCTTTGAATTGACTTATTTTTTTAACTTTTGGGTTTTGGCTTTTAAATACTTCTTATGTTTTGTGAAAGTGTGTGGGTTAAAAAAGTATTTTTAAGCATTTTTTTAATGCTGAAAAAGTAAAAAAAAAAAAGTTGAACATTCCCAATTTATGACTTTAACTTTTAACTTATAAGTAACTTAAAAAAAGTCAATCTAAGTAATCCTCAAATCGACAGGGAGTTGTCCTAGCATGTACCAAGAGTGCACATTTACTTAGAACATATAATTAAGTGACACGCTAGTAAGTTCTATTTTTTATTTTATATACATTCTATATTTTTCTCCTCCTCTTCCTCTAGTATCTTTCATAAAATTTCTATTAACTGTGTCCACTGATAATTGATAATTGAACACCTAACTATTGTGTGGTAACTCCTACTAATACCATTAGACTGTAAGGCTTGGCGTCCTATGACATCCATGCAACCATAGATTTTTCCTTTAATTTTTCGTGTATTTTTTTTTTTTTCTCATAATGGAGTCAACCCCATGGTAATCACAGAAAGTTACTACAAGAATGTCCTAGTTGTTCCAGAAAGAGATTCTTTGACTAGAAACAATTCGACTCAAATGGAGAGTATCTATTCGCAATTCAAAATTCTTGAAATTTTCCTTTAATATTAATTGATCAGAGGAGCAAATGATAGTACAGATAAACCAAAAAATTTCAGCCCAAATGAGTCTATAATACTTGGTCTTATTATTGAATGATGTTCTTTACTTTTCTTTGTTAAGAATAATGTTTGCAATGTTGCGACGACCGTTGAAAAAAATTGTCTATATAATGGTGCAGATACATATATATTAATTGATTAAGCTTGTTTTGACATTTCAAAGGTGCTTTTTCATCTAACACATAAATTGGATGCTGAAGACTTGAAAAGAAAAAACTGATTAGCAACAGTAACAATGATCATAATACAATTTAATGAATTGAGTTTGTGAAAAAAGTTAAAAGTAAATACAAAAATGTAGTTGAATTGTTAGCTGGTCAGTAGTCCTGCCAGCTAATTTTGTCTTTTGTATAATTTAGGGGTTCCTTGGCGTGTGGAGTTCAATATGCATTTAGAGGAAGGCAAAGGAACCCTTAAATAATAATGTAGACAAGCTTATAGGGAACTTCATTCCCTTCAGTCTCTTTTATTCTATTCCCCTCACTCCCCCAAGCCCCCTCCCTGGGGGCGAAGCGACATTCATTCAACAATGGTCAAATGAACACCGTTCGTCGGAACTTTTCTGAATATATAGGTTAAATATATATATTTTGATACATATTAATTGTTGAATATCCTTGATACAAAAATCACTCATCTATGTTCTAAAAGTATGAACACCCTTGATAAAAATGTTGGCTCCGCCATTGCGGCCCTCCCCCACACCCCAAACAATGAAAATAAAGAGGAAAATATTGTGGTGGGGGAGGCTTCTTCATAAACTCTCTATATATTACAAATGTAATACAAAGACGAAATTCGATGTCTCACTCATCTAAGTCTCTTTCAGGAGTGTCTAAAACCAATGCAGAGAATTGATAGAATTTGGTCTAAGGTCATGGTTGCTTCAGATGTTGGCATCTTAATTGTCTTTACACAACATCCCATTCATTTCCTCATTGAAAATAATTCTTAATTTATAGCTTTACTTCTCCCAAAGTCTCATCTTTAGTGACTCTTATGAGGCAAGTTGTGGAAGGAAACTGCTTTGAAACATTCCATGACCTATTTTTAAAAGAGCCAAAACAAATGGTCAAGTACGCCAAGTTAATCTCCTCCCCACGTGAAGTTAGACTATTAAGCTACAATTTATGGCTAAAATGTATGATCCAGCTTAATATCTACTCAATCTTTTGCAAAAATCTAGTTAAGCATGTTCTCTTATGTCATTAGTGTTAAAATAATCATTAACAAGGTTGTTTGGCAGGGTGTATTAGTAATACTAACATTAGAAATGCGGTATTTGTTGTATTGTCATTAGTTATATAAGCTAAGAAGATTTGTTATGCACTGTTTGGTTAAATGTATTAAAAATAACATGCATTCCATAATTTCTAAAATCAGTTACTCCCTCCATTTTAGAAAGAATAACCTGGTGACTCAATACAGAGTTAAAAAATAATAATAAAATTTTAAATTTTATGATTTTAAATTAAAGTTATGTCAAATGTACTAAAAAAATCCTTTAATCTTGTGGCCTTAAATGTCACGTAAAAAGCTGAAACTAAAATGTTGCCAAAAAAGAAAAGAGATCATTCTTTTTTAAACAGACCAAAAAGGAATAGAGGTCAATACTTTTAAGACAAAGAGAGTATTTTGTTTATGCAAATATTCTTCACAAATATGACGAAAGAGATATGGAAGAGCTTTAAGTGTGATAGGTCTTTAATGATGTTAATGTATGCATTAAAGTTTTTGCATTGCTAATACCTTTATAATCTGTCATATGTAGCTTTACCTAACATATACATATAGAGTAATGCATTAATCATGGATAAATTGAAAAGTTTAATGAACTAAGAAATTAGTATCACCTAAACCTAATGCATGCATTATTTTACCTAATACACCCTACCAAATTTGAAGCTCTAAAGCTATTTGTTATTACACTTTCTATATCCTCGTTCGAAAAGAATAGCGAGAAAGCTATGGTTTTATTTTGACAATGTAGTCAGTTCATCACTACTTCTCTTGATAATTAGTTGCAACCGTTTCACTGTTCTAATCAACTAAGATTCATTAGTATGTAGAATAATCAAGAAGCTTTAAGTACATGGACTTGGCATGAAAAATGATTATTAACCAAAGTTAGAATTATGCAAAGAAGATTATGACTCCTTCAGGCAGGTCGGCCATGATTTTATTTAAGCAAAGTCAGTTTGACAATATAACCTTAAGATAATAGCTTAAAATAAATTTTTTTTGTATAATTGTTGCACTAATATTATACTCCCTCCATTTTAAAAAGATTGATCTAGTTTGACTAGGAACAGAATTTAAGGAAATAAAAAAACTTTTCAATTTTGTAGTTTTAAATTAAAGTTACGTCAAATGTATTAAAATATTCTTTAATTTTGTGGTCTTAAGTATGTCATGTGAAAAACTGAAATGACACTGTTGCTAAAAAAAAGTTCATTTTTTTTAAATAAACTAAACAATAAATGAAGTCATTCATTTTTAAACGAGAGTACTTTATAGGAGAAGAGACAAAAATGCCCTCCACTCTCTCCTCGCTAAACCCAATATTTTTCTCATACGATGTGCTTCTTTTGTAACACCCTCAATTTTCAATGAGTTATCTTCAAGCAGTACCAGTCATATAGATGATATATCTGATCCCAAATGAACACTTATCAATGTTGTTGATGGAAGTTCAGTCATGAAATGGATGGATTTATAAGTGGAGCTAATGAACATCATAGAAAGTTTACTATACATATTTGTTGGCATTTTTTTTATGGATGGACCGAACTGGAGGGATCTGAGAAGACAAACTCCAACAAAAAGTAGTCTTAAAGGAGCATGTAAAATTGATTTTTTTGGAAACAGACACACCCTCACGTGTTTCGACTCGTTAGAAGATTTTGTTGACATAATAAACAGTGCTTACTATACCAAGACCAAGAATGTCCTCTCATACCAAATACGACCTTTGATTTATAATTCACCATTTAGAATGGATGAGAAAACTATATACGCTATGGCTTAGATTTTTCTTTTTCCGAACCTTCAACCTACTTACTTCTAGATTTGATTACTATAAATAACTAGATCTAGTCGTCGGGGGCGGATCCATGTGTATTGAAGGGGTGTCAGGTGACACGATTTCGTCGAATATTTTTACTAAAGATATATACTAAAAGTATAAAATAATAGGATAAATTAATTAAAAGGGGGTTTTCGTGTGTCAAACTCCTTGTTGCTTGCATGGTTAAGGTTCTTGATAGCGTCCTGGACGTTTTGAGATTGAGCCTCTCTGAGGTTTTATAAAAAAAATTTTCCATTTTAATTTTAATTTTAAATTCAAAAACTATGGGCTAGGCCTCTTTGACACTTCATTAAAAACCTATGGTCCCTTCCTAAATTATTCAAAACCAATTTACTCCTTTTTATTTAATTCTATTTCTACTATTAATAAGTGAAGGTTTTGGTACTACGAAGAGTATTTCCGTCATTGTACTTGTAATCTATTCTATTAGCATATTCCAGCCACCTGCCACTTGATTTTCACGTATTCTAATCATAGGAACTACTAATGCACACGTGTTCTTTCTGTTTGCCACTACTATTGCAAAAGAAAAAGTGTCTTCCCAGTTCCTATTAGCAAGGAGGAAAAATGACGCTCTTTTGCTTATTCATCTCCTTCTCTGATTTTTCTTGTGCTCCTACAACTCCTTTGGCTGATTTCAGGTAATAGTTTTATCGGATTTGTCATTAATTCCTCATAGATTTGAGTCCATGTTATATTTCTTACTTTCCGTTTGATTATCTCTGTTTTTCTGGGATTCCTCAACGTTTCTTACATTTTCTGCCCTCATATTAATTGCTATAGACTGTTGTTGTGATAAAATTTCTCTCTTCATAAATAGACAGCCAGTAAGTTCATGGTAAAAAAAAAGTATCCTCAAAAAACTCGATTATCACTTGGGAGTCGCTTTCCCATAGTGAACACAAACAATAACCTGACCATACAAACTTAATGGTCCAAAAGTATATCAATCACCTCAAGTTCCCAGAGAACCTAGACAACTCACCACTTTTAGCTCTAATATATTTTCTCAAATGATTGATTCTAATTTTTTCTCCCCTATTTGTTAGTTTAGTTAAAAGTAGGTATGATAAAGTCAGATTAAAGATTTAAAGTTTATGAATCGGTATAATTATCCCAACTCCATTAATGTGTTGTGGCAATTTGATCTGCAAGTACATATTTCTATTTATGTATATTTAATGAATTTGTTAACAAAAATGTTATGTCGGTGCAACAACTACTGGTTCCTGAAAAGAGTACTTCAAGGATCTTGAACTTTTAGGCTAAGAGAACTGTATATAATTTGTTGTAAAAAAAATATGTGCACTTTACAACTTAAACTTTTTATGATAGAATTATATTCAAATTAAAGTACAAATATATTATGCTAGAATAGTATTTAGAGTATAGAATTATAATGTGTATAGCTATATTGGAAGTATAGAACTATAGTATGTGGCATTGTATTCAAAGTATAAAATTATACTACAGTAGATTATTGTGCGGAAAAAAGATGTGGTATTATAAAATGTCTTGTTTATGCACTAACATGCTCATTGCTATTGTATAATAATGTTGGAGTATGTTAATAGAATAGATTAGAAGTAAAATGATGGAAATACTCATCACTTTCTTGGCTGCTTAGACTATCTGAATGGTTCGACAAGATGTTGTTGATTACGCCGTTTGTCTTAGTTTACTGCTCAGACACTAGCTGCACTTACATTCTTCTATTCCTAAAGCTTTTAACTCACATTGAGCTCTTTATTTGTTGAGGTTACTTTTCACCAAGGAAAATGCTTGAACAGTTTCACCTCTAACAATGTCGTGTTTTAGTTACTTTGGTTAATTTACTTAGTTATTCCATAGCTGATTGACTCATTACTGCTTCGCTATATCAGCTTATTACAGGTAGCGCTTGCGCTTCCTCACTAGCATCAAAGGGTTAAAGATATTGGGATATCTAGGATGTCCAAAGCTTGTTTATTGACACTTACGACATTGAAGTTGTTGGATTGCTACAAAGTTGGTGATGATTCCATCTTATCCTTGGCCAACTACTGTAATAATCTTGAGACACTTGTCATTGGTGATTGTCGTAACATATCAGATGAGTCCATGAAGTCACTGGCAGCTGCTAGTTTGGTGCTTGAATATTAGAGATACTTCATTGGACTGCATTTTTTTCCAAATGCAGAAAGCTTGAGGTTCTTGACGTTGGCTGCTGTGAGGAGGTAACTGATGTTGCATTTCAGCAATTAGGAAGTGAAAACTTTATGTTGGGGATGGGATGAAGCTTTTGAAGGTCAGTAACTGTCCAAAGATCATTGTTGAAGGAATTAAGAAGCTTATGAAGTCATGTAAGTATCTTAAATATCTAAACGTACCGTCTTATCCCCTTATCACTAAAGCAGGGTGTGAGGAGGCTGGACTTCAGTTTCCTGAATCCTGCAAAATTAACTTCAGTTTCCTGAATCCTGCAAAATTAACTTCACTGGAAGCTTAGCAGAACCAGATGTGTTTGATGAACAAACTTTGCTTAATATTTGTTATCATAATCAATTTTTGCATGATTTAGTGATGCATTAAGTAATTTCTTTTCATATAATATGTGAATCAAATTTCACTGCTTGCGTATGTTTTTCCATTATATTAATTGATATATATCGAGCTCATAAAGCTCTATACTCTTTAAGTGTGAAGAAGGAGAAGAAGAAGAAGATGGCTTGAAGAATTGATTGGAGAGGAAGAAATTCATTCATTCCTTTTGTTCTGTACAACAATATGTATATGTATAGTATACTGAGGAACATATTTGATGTTATGTACTTGCATGTATGTGATCACTACTCTAACCACCATTTAATTAACCACATGCTCCTAACTAACTCTAACAGTGTTCTTAACAGTAACTAACATTCTAATGACTAATAACAGCTTCAGCTACACTTGATCCTTACTGCTAATAATCTCAATACTCCCCCTCAAGCTGGAGCTATTGAAAAGATTCAATAGTCCAAGCTTGCTGAGTAGAAATTCATGCTGAGTTCTTCCCAAGGCTTTGTTCAGCAGAACTGCTTGCTGGTCCTTGGTGCTGATGTAGAGAGTTTTGATGAGTCCTTGTTGGATCTTTTCTCTGATGAAGTGACAGTTTATTTCGATGTGTTTTGTTCGCTCATGGAATAAGGGATTGGCAGCAATTTGCATAGTTAATTTGCTGTCACAATAAAGGAAAGCTGGTCCTGTCAAATGCACCCCCAATTCCTTAAACAAGCTAGTGACCCAATCTACTTCAGCTGTTATCGCAGCTAGACTTCTTTATTCTGCTTCTGTGAAACTTCTAGACACTGTGTGTTATTTCTTCAACTTCCAAGAGATAAGTGAATCACCAAAATTTAGTAGAAAACCAGTAACTGATCTCCTTGTGCTTGGACAAGCAGCCCAGTCTGCATCACAGTACCCACTCAGCTGAAGTTTCTGTTTGGAGCTCATGAGTAATCCCTTTCCTGGTTCCAGTTTGATATACTTGACAACCCTCAATGCAGCCTTCCAGTGTAAGACTTTGGGTTTCTGCATAAATTGGCTCTGTGATTGTACTGCAAAGGCTATGTCTGGTCTTGTAATGGTCAGATAGAGCAACTTTCCAACCAATCTTTGATACCTTGGTATGTCTTCAAATAGGATGTCTAGATCAAAATCAACACTAGTCAACTTCTGGCTATACTCCAAAGGTGTCATATTGGGCTTGACAGACCCTAAATCTGCCTCAGCTATCAGTTCCAATGCATACTTCCTTTGATTCATCACAATTCCTACACTAGACCTCACAAATTCAATACCCAAAAAATATTTAAGCTCACCCAAATCCTTGATTTTGAAGTGGCTGTGTAGAGTGTGCTTGGTTTCTTTTATCAATCCAGCATCATTCCCTGTGATCAATAAGTCATCAACATACACCAAAACTATCACCAATCTAACACCCCTCATTTTTGTGAATAAGGAGTAATCCATGTGAGACTGTGAGTAGCCTGAGCTCAGCAATGCTTCTGTCAGCTTAGCATTCCATTGTCTTGAGGCTTGCTTGAGTCCATATAGGGATTTCACTAGCTTGCATACTAACTTCTGTTTCTTCTCAGCACTGTAAAATCCTTTAGGCAGCTCCATATATACCTCCTCAAGTAAGTCCGCTTGTAGGAATGCATTAAAGACATCCATCTGACAGATGTTCCAATTTTGAGTAGCAGCCAATGCTATGATGGATCTAACTGTTGTCATCTTCACCATTGGAGAAAATGTTTCTTAATAGTCAATCTCTTCAGTTTGGCTATACCCCTTGGCCACTAGCCTGGCTTTAAACCTATCAATCTGACCATCAGCTTGATACTTGATCTTAAAGACCCACTTGCAGCCTACAATGTTCTTCCCTTCAGGCAGCTCAACTATTTCCCAAGTGCCATTGTCTTCCAAGACCTGTACCTCATGTTGCATAGCATGTATCCACCTTTTGTCCTTGACTGCCTCCTCAAATGTCTTTGGCTCAACATCTGTGGAAAACATAGATAAGTAGGCTTCATACTTAGAAGAAATATTGTCATAAGACACATAATTGCTTTGAGAGTGACAATGTGATTTGAAAGTTGAAGCCATATAGTCTCTCATCCAGATAGGGGGATGAGGAGTTCTGGTGGATCTTCTAACTAGGATCTCCTCATTCCTTGCAGGCAATATATCAGCTACAACAGGTTCTTCATTTAACACAGTCTGATCTCCATTACAACTAGTATCTGAGTGTGCAGTATCTGTAGAGATAGGCACAGGTAACTCTCTGTCCTCATCACATATATGGAAATCTTCTGATATGGCAATTGGCTCAGTAGGAAATAGAGGTTGCTGCCTGTGAAGTATTTGTTTAAAAGGAAACATGGTTTTCTTGAACACAACATCTCTGCTAGTGATGAGCTTTCTGTGATACAAGCTATATAGTATATATCCTTTCTGAGTTGGTGAGTATCCCATCAGTACACTCAGCTCTAGGAGAAAATTTGTCTTGCTTAAGCACCTTGGTTGCATAGCATAAGCAACCTATAGTCCTTAAGTGATCAATACTTGCTTTATGTCCATGAAATTGTTCATAAGGTGATTTTCCTTGTAGAATTGGAGTAGGTAGTCTGTTTATCAAGTATGTAGCAGCTAACACACACTCTCCTCAAAATTTTTATAGGAATATTGCCCTGAAATATGAGGGCTCTAGCCACCTCAAGAATGTGCCTATGTTTTCTTTCAACCACTCCATTTTGTTGTGGAGTGTATGGACAACTACTTTCATGAATCACACCAAGATACTTCAGTAGATTATAGCATTCACTATTAAAGAATTCAGTCCCATTATCAAGAGTGTATGGACAACTACTTTCATGAATCACACCAAGATACTTCAGCAGATTATAATATTCATTATTAAAGAATTCAGTCCCATTATCAATCCTTATTCTTTTGACAGACTTATTAAACTGAGTTTTCACAAGTGCTATGAAGGATTTCAACACTGTAAAGACATCACTTTTCAATTTCAGCAAATACACCCAACACATTCTTGAATGATCATCAACTATGGTTAGAAAAAATCTAAAACCATTATGAGTAGCAACTTTGTAAGGCCCCATACATCCAAATGAATCAAGTCAAAAACAGATAATGCTCTAGACTTACTTGAATGAAAAGGCAATCTAGTTTGTTTGGCAAGTGGACAAACAGAACATTTATTACATTCATCACTATCACTAATGTTCTTATCTGTGAGCAAATGTTGCAGTACTTTTGCAGAAGGATGACCCAATCTGCTGTGCCATAGTAGTCTGTCCCTGTCTGTTCTAGAAGCTTGTGTCATCAATATTGTGTGGTTGCCCTTGTTTTCTTCACATTGCAATGCAGCAGGCAGGTAGTATAAACCTTCTACTTCCTTACCAATCCCCTTCATCTTTCCATTGGAGAGGTCCTGAATAAAAAACGCAGGGAAAAAGTTAACTAAGCAATTTAATTGTCTTGTTAACTTAGACACTGAAAGTAGATTGTGCTTGAATGCAGGCACCACCAACACATCATCTAGTAGAATATCTCTTTGTCTTGTTAACTTAGACACTGAAAGTAGATTGTGCTTGAATGCAGGCACCACCAACACATCATCTAGTACCCTGCCATTACCTATGCTACAACATCCAGTGTGTAATACTTGTGCAGCCTCACTATTAGGTAAATGCACTCTTTTATCCACACAATTAGATGCATGACAAAGCCTATCCAATTTATATGTCATGTGACATGTAGCACCTAAATCAACTATCCAATTTCCCTTGCCCTGTGTGCTATCATTATTCACAGATAAAGCATTGGATATGGTAATTATACCTGCTATATTAGCCATGTTGTCTGATGCCTTGCCAGAGATTGCACCTGCTTTATCTCTTTCCAGCATATGTAAGATCCTGTTGTATTGGCTTGGGGTGAAAGTTGGCTGTGTGGACTAGTTCAAGCCAAAACTAGAACCAGAACTAGAAACAGTGTTCTTTCCTTTCATCATAGAACCAACTAGAGCAAAATCATCCACAAGCTCCATTTCATTCTTTGCAGTAACATGATTCACAGCATCTTATCTGTTACCCTGCATCAGATTGGTTGACACTCTTGATTTCTTCTTGAACTTCCAATTAGGAGGATATCCATTTAGCCTATAACACTCCTCCCTTACATGACCTTGAATCTTCCAATAGTCACAGGTCTAATCCCAATTCTTTCTCCTAGACTGAAATTTCTTAGGAAAATTTCCCTTTCCTGCATACAAAGCAATTTGTGGTTTGATCCCAATTCTTCTTCTTGGACTGAAATTTCTTAGGAAAATTTCCCTTTCCTGCATACAAAGCAATTTGTTCTGCCATATTGCTTCCTGTGTATGAGCTAGCAGTTAACCTTTGGCTCTCATCTGCCATAATCATTGCATAAGCCTTGTCAACACTAGTTAAAGGACTTATCATGAGAATTTGGCTACGAGCATGAGCATATATCTCATTCAATCCCATCAAAAAGGCAAATAATCTCAATCATGCTAGGTGATCGATATAGGTTCTAGACTTATCACAACTACATGAGGGTGGGGGAACCAATGCATCAAACTCTTCCCAAAGTAATCTGAGTTTAGAGAAATAGACAGAAACTGTCATATTACCTTGAGTGAGCGTACAAATTTTCCTATGTAGTTGATATCCTCTAGATCCATTACCTTGTCAAATCTCTCTTTCAAGTCAGCCCACACCATTGATGCATCTGTTGCATAAACAATGCTGCTTAAAAGCTCCTTTGATATGGTATTCATGATCCATGCAAGGACAAAACTATTGCATTTCTCCCATTGTTCTTCCATTTCTCCCTTGTAGTCACTTCTCCTACAAGTTCCCAACACGAACCCTTGCTTACTCTTAGCTCTAAGGTTGATTAACATGGACCTATTTCACAACTAGTAGTTCTCTGTCCCTGTGAGTTGTACCATGGTCAAGATACAACCAGGCATGTCAAAATTGTACAGGTAAAGAGGATGATTTCTTCTCCTCTCAATTTGATCCAGAGTTTCCACTGAATTCACGGGCTCAGCAACGGCATTTGGCGCAGAGTCCTCCATCGATTTCAGCTGATTTCTTTGTGAACAACAATAAATTGAGTGAATCAATCTCTGATTCAAAGCTTTGATACCATGAAGAAGTTCTAACAGTAGAAGGAGAAGAAGAAGATGATGACTTGAAGAATTGATTGGAGAGGAAAAAATTCATTCATTCCTTTTGTTCTGTACAGCAATATGTATATGTACAGTATACTGAGGAATATATTTGATGCTATGTACTTGCATATATGTGATCACTACTCTAACCACCATTTTAATTAACCACATACTCCTAACTAACTATTAACTAACTCTAATAGTGTTCTTAACAGTAACTAACATTCTAATGACTAATAACAGCTTCAACTACACTTGATCCTTACTGCTAATAATCCCAATAAAGTGCAACTAAGTGAGATGTGGTTGGTGTGGGCTTCATATAAAGAGTAAGATTGCCAAGCTCTTATGTGTAGAAAAAAATGTTCAAATATATAAAGTTTTAGTTGTGATATAAATTGTACTGGAGACACAGTTAACACTTGTTTTTGTTATGTGTTTCTATTTTATGTGTTGGATGAGCAGACACGAATATCTCTGCAGCAACGACAATTTCTGTACAATGGGAGAGAAATGAGGAATTCCGACAAACAAAGTGCCCTAGGCATTGGTAATAGAGATATTGTTGGACATACAAAGGGTGCTATGAAGACTGTTTAACATATAGATAGTGCTATTAGGATATCAGGCTACTCATAACAGGAAGAGACTTGTTACAAGAATTTCAAGATATGTTTAAAAGAATGATATCCTGAAGTGACAATTTTTTAAGCACCATGTTTTCCTTCTTATCTCTAGCTTTCTTGTGGAAGTCAATAAAAAATAGAAACAGGGTAGTAAAGCCCACTTTTATTGGTTTTATTTTTTTATGTTCGTGTTATTTAACTTCATAGTGTTGTGATTGATTTATTTGGTTAAAACTCATAACCTCTTTTATCTTTCTTATTTTCAGGAGTTTGTTTAACAAGTAATAGAGATTATACTTATAGCCATATGCATATATAGATTATAGAAATAGATAAGTGATGTCTATACCTTCTTATAATATCAAATATAGCTATGGACTATGATTATTATTCAATGAGGGTTGTATTGGCCCATTTCCTTTCTTTGAATTAGATATATAGTTGGGAATCTTTTTCGTAGTTAGGAGTACAATATTCATGACCAAGTCATTTGTTCTCTAATAATCATTTTGAGCTGACACAATATTATTGATAATAATGTTAGAAGTCACTAATTCCCTTAATAGATGTTTGGATAACTTTTGTGTTTGTTTTTTGTTCCAGCATGAGTCTTTTCATTTTTTTCTCATATTTCTTGTATTCTTACCATGTATGCATTTATTTATTCACATATCTGTATGAAAATAGTAGCTTCAATTGTGTTTGTTTTTTGTTCCAGCATGAGACTTTTCATTTTTTTCTCATATTTCTTGTATTCTTACCATGTATGCATTTATTTATTCACATATCTGTATGAAAATAGTAGCTTCTAATTTTGGTGGTGGTTCTCATATATTGTGCCTGATTCATTACCTATTTCAATACTTACAGATGAATCAAGTTCCACATCAAGGTCACTTATTTTTTTGGCTTGTACGTATGTGTTTTTTTCACTTCTATACTTGTGGAATAAAGGTAATTGAAATTACACTTCTTCGTTGTATCTTCGCCTATAATTTTTGTACATCTTATTCTGCTGATTCATTCATATCCTCTTTACGTTTGAAAAATAACTTCACAATTTTTTTAATTTTGAACACTTTCTCCTCTTTTCCCTACTATGACCAACTATAGGTGCAACAACTCACATTTCCAACTTTAGTCTATCTGTCAAGCTATCAATGTAATAATATAAGCTGAGTAAAATGTTTGTATTTCTAACATTCTTTATTGTTGTATTAATATGAAATTTGTTTCATATAATTTTAACTTAGTTGTAGTGATTTCTTTATTATCGATAGATGCTCGTGCCTTGCACGGGCACGGGCCATCTAGTTTTAGAAATAGAAAATTGAAATAAAATTAAAATTTTTTGAATCCTTTATCAACTAGAATTCTAGTTAAATAAAAATATAAATGTGACACTCCACATCTTATGTGTACTAGTCTTATGCATATGCAACATGATATGGCTTGATCAAATCCGCACTCATTCTTAAAAGTGCTTGAATTTCAGATTTAGAGGGTTATATGTACGTTTAATGCTTAAGATGATCGAGTGTACATAAGTTTTAAGTCAAATTGAGGAGATCGCGGCCTTGAATGAAGTGAAAGAATTGAGGTTCTTATAGGACTTGAAAAACTAGCAGGTGAGTCACCTACATGCTTAGCCCAAAATAGGCCAGGTAGACGGAGACGAGGCCCGACACCGAATCTGTCCAAGTCCAATAATGGATAAATCCCATGTTAAGGGTGTAATTTTAGCCCATGATTTAGCATTATAAAGGGATAATATTTTCATCCCAAGAAGACTAGGAAAAAGGCTCGAGTGTATTCACAATTTGGGCCCAAACTAAGTGAAAGGAAAAGAGAAATAGAAAGCTATGGCCCATAGAATTGAAACCCATTAAAGTCCAAGTGAAAGGGTCAAGCAATTGCATCACCATCTTAATAAAATAAGGATTAAAACACAAAAGAAAGTTGGCCAAGAGGTCCCTTTAAAAAGGACTAAAAACAGCTCCTTTAAACTATTTCAACTTGGACAAAAAAATCTGATTTTCTAGGTTCCTTTTTTCTCTCTTTCAACTTATACAAAGCAGCCCTCACAACTTTACTAGGATTCCTACAGAATCTCTCAACCTTGACGGTAAAGGTAAGTAAAGATACTTGTGTATTTAATATGGTTTTTTTCATGAAACAAGAGGAATAGGCTAGTTACACTTGTGCTGAAATTTTGGACAACATATGTTCCAAAGATTGTGTACACTTTCCTTGTTTATTAAGAGGCTTTTTCATTCTTGATTGGCTGGATTATGAAGTAAGGTTTATGTTTGTAACAAGGTTTAGTTCTGTAGTGATGTAACAAGGCTGTTGTACCATTTTTATATTCCGAAAAAATGAGTTCTTATATAATATCGTAATTGTGCTCTTAATAGGAACTTGTGGGTTGATAATTAGAGATTGTTGTTTCACATTTTTCATATACTTTATAACTATTTTTATGTATAAATATGGTGGGAACTTTTTTGTTAAAACTGGAACAGGTTTGGGATTGTTGACGTCAAAACGTAGTGAAAGGACTTAAGGTTATGCGGCTTACTTGTGTGTTGTGTAGAATTTTTATGTGTTGTGCCTTGTGGATTGTTGTAAGACTATTATGGGGCTAAAACAAGTTGTACATGATATGTATATGAGAATGTGTATTAGAAAATATGATTAGAGGTGGAAAGGTTGAAAGAATACTCTTAGTTTTATAATTACATATTTGTTGCCCGTGCATTATTTTGTTATGAGATTGGACTGCCAAGACATGTTTATTAGCTGCTATACTAGTTTTATCATCTACTCTATTTTCAATACATATTTGGAGGAAAAGGAGGTTACTTCGAGGTAGTAACGAGGTCGCACACTAGGTATGAAAGGCTACTCGATTTTGTAGTATTTGGCATAAAATCTAGATTTTTTCTTGGTACATAAGGGCACTTACCAACTCCAACATAACTAATAACTGTGTCTCCACTCTTTAACATATTCATATGATTCCATACCTAGTCATTTGCAAATCTGCATACATACTTGGATACCAAGATACATGAGTTGTTTTTGCTAAACAAAGTTCATGTGTTGTTTCATCTACTACACATTTCATTATTTGGGTAACCTACTCTTTTCATTGTGGTATTGTCTTGTATGATTATTTACATGTCACATGCTATATCTTTGGTCCTACAAATCAAATATTATGACCACCAAAAGAATCATCTCAAAGTAAATAAAAGATAAAGTAAGTTGCATATTGATGGGTGGTATCCTAGAGGTAGAAGAATCACCTAGCATGGGTCGATCCCATATTACGGAGGGTATCCCAGGCATGAAAGGAAAGTCTAGCATGGGTCGATCCCAATATTGATTTACCATTTATCAGCTAGTCATTTGTATTATATGTTGTGCATAGATTATGCAGTAAAGAAAGGTAAAGTAATAAAAAAGACATAAAGTATGTGATTTCACAATATGACTATAGGTGGTCTCTTATCCTTACACTAGTGCATGATTTCATTTGAGTTCTTATTTCATATACAGTACTTTCTGCCTTACATATTCAGTACATTATCTCGTACTGATGTCTTTTTATGAGGGACCTGCATTTCATGTTGCAGGTACAGGAGCTAATAGATCTCCCCAGTAGGAGTACAAGATATCTAGCTTCTATTACTGAGCTCTAGGTTACTTCGAGCCTTTGTGTGTCTAGAGTTTATATTTTTGTATTGTATAGTTAGTCATGAGGCGGGGCCTGTCCGAAACCTTATCAGATACTTTTCCTTATCTAAAGGCTTTGTAGACTATGTAAAGTGGTCATGTATCATGCTTTAGACATTGTTGCTCCAACGACCTAGTCATATGTGTTTCCTTTTGGCTTGTTATTACTGTTTACTTTCCTGAAAGCATGTTGAAGGTGGAAACCTCTTATAATTTTCATAGAAAGTGCATGGTTACAGGTTGGTTCTCCAGAGCCTTGTCGACAACGGGTGCTAGTTCGCCTTAATTTTACTTTGGACGTGACAAAAGTGGTATCAGAGTGGGTCATCCTAGGGAATTTACAAAGTCGTGTCTATATAGAGTCATGTTTATGATTATGTTGTGCACCACATTAATAAGCAGGAGGCTACGTGGCATTTAGGAGTTGTCACTTTCTTTTCATTCTTTAGATCGTGCCATAGAATCAATTAGTGTTGTAGGTGGATTATGTCTAACCTCTAAATTATTTTGTACAACAAATATGCCAGAAACCAGGAAAAACAAATTGCAAAGGGAAGGAAGTAGACGTGGTGGTTGGTATACCCAGTCGGGTGAGACAACAAAGCGAGGCTCAAGATGAGTCTCTATCATAGACATCTGCAACTCCTCTAGCTCCTCATAAACCAAGAAGTAGTGAAATTTCCCTAAAACCGCCTGCCGATGCTACCTTGCAGGATCAGAGAAATATAGTCCAACTATTGACTCGTATAGTTGTTGGACAAAGTCAAAGAAATGAAGGCCCAGTTATAGGTGCAGGTGGTACGAATAAGGTAGCTAGCACGAGGATACATGACTTCCTTAATTTGGACCCTCCATCCTTCACCGGGTCAAATCCTAATGAAGATCCACAAGACTTTATCGATCAGATTCAATATACTTTGAATGTCATGCATGTGAGTGGTATAGAAACCTTGAGCTAGCAATATACAAATTGAAGGGTGTGGCCATACTATGGTATGAAGTTTGGAAGCAATCTAAGGATATAAATGCACCTCCAACTACCTAGAAGGAGTTCAAAAAGGTATTTCTTAACCATTATTTACCATTGGAGATTCGAGAGGCCTATGCAAATCAGTTCTTCAATCTCCACTAAGGAAATATGAAGGTGAGAGAGTCTAGCCTTCAATTTAATCCATAGCCAGGTATGTTTCTAACGTAGTTGCTACTATGGTAGATAGAGTTCATCGATATATGGATAGATTGGATTCGTATATGGTTAGAAATTGTACCATTGCTTCCTTTAATAAATACATTGATATAGCGAGGATGCAAGCTTTTGCACAAAAACTGGAGGACCAGAGGCAAAGAAGAAGGACACAAGAGTTAGAAAGGGGCAGTCACATGTTATACATGTGAGTGGTATAGAAACCTTGAGCTAGAAACATACAAATTGAAGGGTATGGCCATACTATAGTATGAAGCTTGGAAGTAATCTAAGGATATAGATGCATC